>ONZH01012084.1:0-44418 GCA_900303285.1 Rhinella marina | reverse complement strand
CATTTCAGGCTTCAAACACAAAGATATAACATTTTAAATTTGGTGAAGAATCAACAAGTGGGTCACCATTGGAGTGGAACGGAAATTTATTGGATCCATTTTAGACTTTTTTTGTATTATAATAAATCTGAAAAGTGGGGGGCGTGCAAAATTTTTCAGTCCCATTTACTTTCAGTTCAGAAAACTCACTCCAGAAGTTGATTGAGGATCCTCTGAATGATCCAATGTTGGTCCTAAATGGGACTGGATGAAGATAAATAGAATCCACCTGTGTTAATCAAGTCTCCGTATAAATGCACCTTCTCTGTGATAGTCTCAGGGTTCTACATCATGAAAGACCAAGGAACACACCAGGCAGGTCCGTGATACTGTTGTGGAGAAGTTTAAAGCCGGTTTTGGATACCAAAGATTTCCCAAGCTTTAAACATCCCAAGGAGCACTGTGCAAGCAATCATATTGAAATGGAAGGAGTATCAGACCACTGCAAATCTACCAAGACCTGGACGTGCCTCTAAACTTTCATCTCAAACAAGGAGAAGACTGATCAGAGATGCAGCCCCAAGAGGCCCATGATCACTCTGATGAACTGCAGAGATCTACAGCTGAGGTGGGAGAGTCTGTCCATAGGACAACAATCAGTCGAACACTTCACAAATCTGGCCTTTATTGAAGAGTGGCAAGAAGAAAGCCATTTCTCAAAGATATCCAGAAAAAGTCTTGTTTACAGTTTGCCACAAGCCACCTGGGAGACACACCACACATGTGGAAGAAGGTGCTCTGGTCAGATGAAACCAAAATCCAACTTTTTGGAAACAATGCAAAACGATATGTTTGGCGTAAAAGCAACACAGCTCATCACCCTGAACACACCATCCCACTGTCAAACATAGTGGTGGCAGCATCATGGTTTGGGCCTGCTTTTCATCAGCAGGGACAGGGAAGATTGTTAAAATTGATGGGAAGATGGATGGAGCCAAATACAGGACCATTCTGGATGAAAACCTGTTGGAGTCTGCAAAAGACCTGAGACTAGGACAGAGATTTATCTTCCAACAAGACAATGATCCCAAACATAAAGCAAAATCTACAATGGAATGGTTCAAAAATAAACGTATCCAGGTCTTAGAATGGCCAAGTCATAGTCCAGACCTGAATCCAATTGAGAATATGTGAAAAGAGCTGAAAACTGCTGTTCAGAAACGCTCTCCATCCAACATCAAAGAGCTCGAGCTGTTTCGCAAGGAAGAATGGGCAAGAATTTCAGTCTCTAGATGTGCAAAACTGATAGAGACATACCCCAAGCGACTTGCAGCTGTAATCGCAGCAAAAGGTGGCGCAACAAAGTATTAATGCAAGGGGGCAGAATAATTTTGCACGCCTGAAATGTGGCAAAAGGTTGAAAAGTTCCAGGGGGCCGAATACTTTCGCAAGGCATGTACAATGGTCTTTTCTGACCCATAGTAAGTTGAAATTAGACTCAACATACAATGTCTCAGACTCAGATCCAACCAATCAAGGTCACTTCTCTGGTGAAACAGCTGTATTAGTTGCTAGTTATCAGCTATTCCTGACAGTTATATGTAAGGACATGTCTTATCTGTCTTAGTTATCTGCTTATTTTTCTTAAATCTTCATTTTCTGTTATCTTGGTTGATACTTTGGGGCTTTGGAACCGATTACCGTATTTTTCACCCCATAAGACACACTTTTCCCCCAAAAAATAGGGGAAAAATGCTCCTGCATCTTATGGGGTGATTGCTAATGAGCGCTTCCATTATGGAAGCGCTCATTAGCACCGGAGGACAAGGAAGCGGTGAAGACTTTGTACTTAGCGCTTCCTGGTCCTCCGTTCAGCTGTGCTGTGCTGCGCACAGCGTGAAGGCGCTCTGTGACCTCACGCTGTGCGCGCAGGGTCACAGCACAGCCGCCACAGGAAGAAGACAGAGCGCGGGCGGAGGAGCAGCGGCGTTCTAAAGCAGGAGAGGTAAGTCGCTTTTTTATTTTAACTGAGGCATGCTGGGGGCTAATGGGGCTAATAAAGGCATGGGAATCATATGGAGGCTATATAGGCATGGGGAATCATATGAAGGCAGTAGGCATGGGGAATCATATTGGAGGCTAATAAGAGCAGGTATGGGGGAATCATATGGATTAAGAGGCATGGGGAATCTATGGGAGGCTAATAGGCTAATAAGAGGCAGGGAATCATATGGGTTCTAATGGCATGGGGAATCATATGGGGGCTAATAATCATATTGGCGGGATAATAAGAGGGATGGGGAATCATATAGGGGATATTAAGAGGCATTGGGGAATCATATGGAGGCTATAAGAGGCATGGGGAATCATCATAATCATATTGGGGTCTAATAAGAGGCACGGGGAATCATATGGGGGCTAATAAGAGGGATGGGGAATCATATTAGGGGATATTAAGAGATGGGGAATCATATGGAGGCTAATAAGAGGCATGGGGAATCATATGGGGGATAATAAGAGGCATGGGGAATCATATGGGGGCTGAATACAGGCATGGGGAATCATATGGGGGCTGAAGAGAGGCATGGGGCTCTTATCTGATGTCCGATTGGGGGTCATTCACATTGGGGTCTTAGCTGAGGTCTGATTGGGGGTCTGATCTGAGGTTTTATTAACATTGGGGGTCTAATTGCAGCTGTGAGCTGAGGTGTGATTAACATTGGGGGTCTGATTGCTGGTCTGACCTGAGGTCTAATGAAAAATATTTTTTTCTCATTGTCCTCTTCTAAAACCTAGGTGTGTCTTCTTACAATGGTTTCAACACACAATGGTATTCCTGGAACCAATTAATATTGTATGTTAAGGGACCACTGTACTACTGTACCACTCCCGAGCAACACACATCCACTTTTTACAGTAGCCACTGCAACAGGCATGCAACTAACTCTCACCCCAATGGAGTTTTGGGAAGAGCGCACAGCATGTGACTCACAGCCTCACTACTGTAACTCTAATGGAGTCTATTGTGTATATTCAGGCCCGCCTACTGTCCTCTATAAGCAGGAGATGTGCTATGTGTGTCAAAAAAGGAATTTCCACCTTCACTCCATATGACATTTCACTGATCATGGAAGGCCGAAGCCACACTGAAGAGGAGAAATACCACGGCACTCTTTAAAGCTTCAAGGAATGCTTTTATTCATGTTTTTAAATTCATCAGATCCAGATAAGTTGAATACATTGTATCAGGTAATGGTCATATATCACACAGAACATTTCGCTCTCAGGGAAGGAACTGATATGTCCTTATGCAACGCGCCACCCCCCAGGGAACGATCGGGATCTCATTGTGTAGGAAACGGTGAGGTGGCCTTAACGGTTCTGTGTATCACGGTGCTCTTACCTAGACCCCATCACTCCCCAGAGTTAGACTCCCTAGCATTCAAAGAAGAGAGTTGTAGTTGGTGGAGAATAAGTCGAGTCCAGACAGTTTTACTTGAATAAACTTGCTTCCAGACAATACTTGATCTTTCTCTTGGTTCCAGCAAGTTTTGGAGGTAGACTGGCAATTGAACTTGAATACTCTGCTTTCTCTCTTTCCTGTGCTAATCCCTGGCTTTCCTCTGGTTACTGGACTTTTTGACAGTTCTGGTACCTTCTGGTACAGTTCTCCCCTCACTGTGTCATGTCTCTTCTCAAAAGCACAATATCAAAGGACCTGGAATCAAGTACACAGATTACATTATTTGTTAGACATTAGAGACAGTAGCAAGGTAAAGGAATGGTAGAGCCTGCTGTGGGGTACTATATATATTCAAGCCAATCTACTCTCCTCTGTAAACAGGTGACATGCTTTGTGGGACTGGCATTTTACTCCCTTTTCCTGCAGCGTCCATGGTACATCAGTTCGATTTAGGTTACATTGAAACAACAAAGGCAGCGTTGGAATGCTAGCTCTGTTAGTATCTCCAACTTACCCAGCACTTTGTGGAAACAGTGGTGTGGGTTATTCCCCACCTTACAAACTCATCAAGTCTGCTGTCTTGGCTGATGAGACATCTTCCTTTGCTATAAAACCATTTGATCTGCCAGAAAGATTATAGGTTATGCACCCAAAACTGCATGAATGACTTTACTCCAGGTCTCTTATATTGAATTATACCATAAATTGGTGATAATAACCAGAGATTACAAGGCAGATGGTAACTACAATATAACTATAAATTCACAATGAGAAAGGATTACGGAAAATACATTCTATTTGTAGATTATTTCCATAGAAGTACCCATTTAATTTTTGATCACATTTTCTAATTAAATTAAATTACTGTAATTTGGAATCATGCTTCTCTACACATAGAGTGTTTAGAGATAATATTGACTTGAGATAACCAACACTGGGATGCCTGTCAGTTATCTCTTATACTGTTTGTCTTGCTTTATTACTGTTAATATTACTTTGCTTTATTACATTGCAATGTTTAATTCCACTTACAGTGAATAGAAACATAATATCCATTACCAAGTTTAAGGAATGTGCAAATGTTTTCCCAGTTATGAGAATGAAAGGAAAACTATTTTTAAAGTACTCCAACTGGTATACAGTGACATCAGGAAGGCATCTATGCCAATTTGCTGTGTGAAAATAATGAGCACTCATATTGCTGCTGTATTTTTCTTACTGTTTACCTACTTTCCGTGCAGCAGCTCTCTACTGTTCACCTGAGCATACATGACGTACATAGAAAAAACAGTCAAAACCTTTAGCAATTTTATTTCACATTTTGATTGAACGTCATATGAACCAGTGAGACCTCCAAAGTAACATTCAACTGACAGTGTGACAAGAAAATAACAACATCCCACAAACAATATACATCTCTCAATGAATCATGCAAGCTAGTGTTCTTTCTAGAAGAACAAGAGAACCAGAATACCTCAAAGTAAACCTTTTTTTTACTTAGTTTACTTGCCTTGTGGGGTTCTTTTTGGGGTCCCCTTTATCATTAGGGAGACCAAAAAATATACATGAGTATTACTGTATATGCCTAGTCACACTACTCTTGGTTTCTAAATAGAGTATATCACAAATCCTGAATTTTTCAAAAATTCTGTGAACTTCAAGTGAAATGAATCTTTTCTGGGTTCACTCATCTCTAACCCAAACAATTCATAATGAATAAAGTAATCTTTAATTTGACCCTCTGATTCAAGGAAAAAAATAAATAAATGGGTTATCACATGAGTAATGTAAAAATGAAAATCAGATATCATATATGACAATCTCTTTCTACCAAACTTGGAACCAGCCCTGTACCTCACATAGTTCTGCTAGATTTATTTCAGGCTGGCAGCTCAGGCGGCATGCATTATCTCAGGGGGCATGTACTGTCTGCTGCAGCTGGTGGTAGTTGAAAGATGGAACTGAGCATGTGCTTCCATCTCAGTGAGCAGAACAAAGAATTTAGAAAAAGGGCAAACAGCAGGTGGCGCTACACAGATAATTTCATTGAATAACGCAGTGGCTATACTACATTTTTAATTACAAAATTATTCAGATGCAGGTTCTGGGTTGAAAAATGTAAAATATTTTTTCATGGGACAAAGCGACCTTTTCATCTTTTCAGCTGCACATCTGCCAATTCTGTTCTCCATTTCCACCATCCAAGAAGGCTGCACTGCACTTCTCTAACTACCTGATGCACACTGACTTCCTGATGCCCTCACATGAGCGGTGCTGGCCAATCCAAGAGCTGGACAAATAGGACGTGTTTTGCACTACCAATGCACCAAGTACATCAGGTACTGTAGACTGAGAAGCAGTGTGGCCATTTTTTATGACCGAAGAGTAGTTTAGGAATTTGGTAGATCTGCAGCTGAAAAAGATAAAAAGGGGACACCATGGATATGTTCTTAAATAATTTAAAGGTTATGTACACCTCTGGGGGCATTTTTTATTATTGCATTGCACTCATTTTGAGCTAAAAATAATTTTTAAAATCAGTCTTTATTAAAAAAGATGGCATCCTTTTTCATGTACAGAGCTGACATGCTCTAGTAGCACCCTTTGATTTTTCTGTTTTTCCCATCCAGGAGCAGATGGACTCCTCATCTCTGCTCTCTGACATTATAAACACTCATTGTAGCTCATTTCTTATCTTACTGATAACAATGTGGTTTACATTATTAATAAGTGTTTATGACCTCTTAGTAGTTTAGAGATAAGATTTATTAGATAACCGTCACTTTTCAACTTTGGCATTCCTCCATGACCACTGTACAAATAACTGCAAATGCTTCCGGTGAGAAGTAAAATCTGGAGAACAGATCAGAATATCGTTTAGCTAAAGTATCACACAGTCATAGAGTAAGTCCCAGAAGATGTGGTTAAAGAATTCCTGGAACACTGCAGGAACATTTCATAGATCAGGAGAGCATCCAGAAATATTGTGTAGCGGGGGCAGAGTAGTAAAAAGGGGCACGCATAGCACACCGTTCAAAATTTTAGGCCCTATCCATTGTTATAAGCCCCTCCTACATATAATAGGCCACTCCAAACAAACACCATATAGTAACATAGTTTATAAGGCTGAAAAAAACATATGTCCATCTATTTCAGCCTGATGTTCTGCAATTTGTTCCAATTTTTTAGAAGCCAATTTTCCTCACTTTAGGGGAAAAAAAATCTAGGGGTGGTCCTGACCTGAGGACCCCCATAGTGACCATCAAGGGTATTCGTAGTGACCATCACAGGTACTCGTAGTGACCATCACGGGTGTAATTTTGTGAAGAATTTAGCTCCTCTGATCCAGTCTAAGAGTTTGGTAAAGGGTAATGGTTCTTGACTGTGACTTTATTCAGTCCTCAATAGTTGATACAGAGCCATAAGGAACCCTCTTTCTTCTGTACAAAGAAGAACCTGGCACTGGCTGGTGATATACATTTCCGGATAAACCTTGATATATTCAGACATTGCTTGGGTTTCAGGGAGTGAAAGTGGGTAGACTAGATCACAAGGGGGAGTGACATCAGGCAGGTCTATTGGACAATCATAGGATCGGTGAGGAGGCATAGTCTCAGCCTCCTTCTTGCTGAAGACATCCGCAAGGCTGGCATACTGCGGAGGAAGTCCAGATAGATTCTCTGGCACTGGAGGAGAGGAATCAGGTCAGAGTTCCAATAAGCAGGAGGATCGACAGGAGGATTCCCAACATAGGATTTGACCAGAGTGCCAGTCCAGGACTAGAGTGTGCAGATGCAGCCCGGGAAGACCAAGGATGACAGGATTCATGAAGGTTATCTTCTCTGAATGCAGAACCCTTATTCTACAGCTCTAGACATTGGTGTTTTCCGCCTTTTGGAGACAATTACGCACAAAGTGGGCCTTACCTCCACAATACAAGTACAGGTTCTCAGTTCTACGGCATTGATGTTCTTGGTCAGACAATCTGAAGTGTTCTACTTGCAAGGGCTTTTCGGAGGGAACAAACACTAGAAGAAGGATCGGCTGGAAGGATGTTGCCAGACGAATTAGTCTTTTGGTGTGTGCGACCTCCTTTGAATTCTCCCTGAACCTCATATCAACTCTTGTGCCCAAGGAGATCAGGGCATTTAGAGTGGATGGATGGTCATGAACAGCTTATTGATCCGGTCAGAAAGGCCCTCCCAGCACACCACCACTTAAGCCTCATTGTTCAATGCAAGTTCTGCAGCCAGACTATGGAGCTGGTTGGCATACTGGCCCAGACAGAGAACCTTGGCCAAGATGCAATAAGTAGGAAGCAGCCGAGGAAGTGCGCCTGGCTCCTCAAAGACCAGCCGAAAGGTAGACTGGAAAGTCCACAGATTAATGGTCTCTGGACCTCCATGTTCCCAAATAGGATTTTTCCAAGCAAGGGCTTCACCAAACAGGCACATAATGAAGGCAACCTTGGACTGGTGAGTAGGGGACTTATGCCCATGTAGCTTGATGTGGAACAAGCACTGGTTCAAGAAGCCACAACAGGTGGTCATTCATAACAAGGCGGCAGAGGAAGTTGAGCGCCAGTAGCACTCAGCTCCAGGCTCACAGGAATGGGGAGAACGGTGCTTGCCTAAACAGAGAGCCCAAGACCGCAGTGGTGAGTAAGAAAGCATCGGCGGCTAGCTACTGCCATTACAATGTTGTTTGTTAACTCCATCAAACATGCGTTTATCCATAGCTATGTATGTTGGTGCCACTTTGACATTATTTGCTATTACTGTCATTTTGTTGAAGAGCTTAAAGAGGACCATTCACCTCTCCTGACATGCCTGTTTTAATAGCTTCATGCATTCCCCATGTAATAACAAGTCTGGAGCATCTATTCTTATGTCTCTATGTTGTGCCATTCCTTTATTATTTGCACTAGAAGTTATGAATGAATTGCTATTTGTCTTCAGTAAGGGTACAGAGGGGAGGTAACCAGTTGGGGTGTGTACCTGCACAGTCTGAACATGGCAGCACTGATATTGGATAGAGTGAGTCTGTGCAGGGACACACCTCCAACTGGTCACCTCCCCTCTGTTCCCTTACTGAAGGCAAATAGCAATTCATTCATAACTTCTAGTGCAAATAATAAAGGGATGGCACAACATAGAGCCATAAGAATAGATGCTCCAGAATTATTAGTAAATGGGGAATGCATAAAGCTATTAAAATAGGCATGTCAGGAGTGGTGAAAGGTCCTCTTTAAAAAGGGGAAGGGTAGAGAAAGAAAGAGCAAAAAAAAAAAAAAAGAGAAAGACAAGAGAGAAAAATATACGTTCTAGGTGACCTTGCAATGTCATATACCCATTTTCACTGACATCATTCATCGCTTTACAGCTAATAATTGAAGCTGCACCACATGGACTTACTGCTCTGCCTTTCCAGTGCATTCTGTCTGGAGACAATAGCGTAATACTGAGAGATTTTGGCTTCATTTTAACTGCTTCCTCCTGAAACTGGTCCAGAAAGCAGAGAGAATTACCTTAAATGAAGATGAGAATACCGAGTCTTGGCAGTATTACGTGCAGTAAGCTGGCAGAGAAAGAACTAGATTGGTTTCAGCTTTAGCTTATAGCTGGTGAGCATTGTGCAATGTCAAAAAAGGGGGTGTTCAGCTCCCAAATCTGTCTCATAGAGGGGATGTGTAAGAGTGGAACCCCTTTTTATGGTATCCATATGTTTTGATATGGATAGGGGTTGTCTTTATAAGAAAAACACTTTAAACAACATAAAATAAACATCTATTCTCAAGTATAAACAGGACTGTCCATTTGCAAAATTACTCAGTACTTTCTTAAAATTACATTCCTTTACTAAATATCCATAAAAATAGGAGATATAGCCCACAAACATTAACACATTTCAAAATGCATAGGTTCTTGTTCAAGACGTTTGTGACTATGGGGGAGATTTATCAAACTGTGTTAAGTAGAACTGGCTTAGTTGACCATAGCAACCAATCAGATGTCACCTTTAATTTTTCACAGCACCTTTAGAAAATGAAAGGTTAAATCTGATTGGTTGCTATCAACTAAGCCGGTTTCTACTTCATACCAGTTTGATAAATCTCCCCCTATGTCTCCTATCTTTATGTGTTTTTAATAAAATACAGGAATATAATTTTAAAGGAATATAATTTTTAGAAAGTACTGGACTAGTCTTTCATTTTTTCTCATACCATATATGTATTTTTTGGTTTTGACAATTTTCGAATAATGAGAGAGTTTATAAGGAGTAGGATTAGACATGAAAATTTCCCACACCAGCTTGGCAGGAGTTCCACAATTACAAGGAAGTGTTCATCAGCAACTAGATGTTTGGACTGATCTTCATTCAATTCATCTAGATTTGACTCTATATGGGTAAGTAGGACTTCACAGATGAAAGGGCAACAAGCAAAACAGCCCATATATGAATTAAACATACCATGTGTGTAACCGGTCATCATCTGTCCAGTCTGATAGCAAGACATTTAGCTTTCATTTGCAATGCAAAACAGGGAAGACAGATTTACCATTTATCATGCAGGAGATTAAATCAATTCAATAAGAGCTTTGTAACAAAAAGAAATGATCATATGAGAAACCCAAAGGAAAATGGATTCAGCCTCCGAGGCACTGAATTCTAACTCAAAGTGCTGTGTTTAACCCCTTAAAGGGGTTGTCCCATGGAAGAAAAATTCTACTGTTTTATAACCTGCACCTGGATCTGAATTCTTTTGTAATTGCATGTACTGTAATTAAAAATTTAGCAGAGCCACTGAGCTATTTAATAAAATGAATCTGTATAGCGCCACCTGCTGTTTGTTTTTTTTTATTTCTCTGTGCTATCACTGAGATGGCCGCACATGCTCAGTTTCATCCTTCAACTGCCTCCTGAGTTGTGATTAGAAGAGCATGGGCACGCCCCCTTAGCTGCAGCAGAAAAAAACTCCCCTTGAGCTGCCATCTTGATATAAATCTAGCAGAGCAATGAATGTGGAGATCTCTGGATCCATGTGAGGTACAGGGCTGGTCTGACATTAGTCATGGGATAACCTCTTTAGGGAGGAGCCAGTTTTAGCCCTAGATCATAGCCCTATATTTCAAATTTGACATGTGTCACTTTATGTGGTAAATTGGTAATCTGTACATTTTCAAATATGAATGCCAGTAAGCATATACCAATTCCAACATATAAAAAATATAAAAAAGACCTCAGGAGCAACTCCTATTGGTCACTGGAGAATAACCACCCCACCGGGGATGTGGCCAAGCTCCGTCTAAGGTGGCCACAACATAGAGGAGCTCCTCACCTCACACAGCAGCAAGCGACCAATATAGGCAGTTTCAAGCCTCCAAACTGAAGATTATCCCCCTAAACAGCCTAAGGAGAAAGAAAGACTCAACATGGTGAAGGGAAGAAGGAGCAGAGAGCCTCCAAAGCACCTCGCCAACTTCTTCATGATGGAGGAAAGATGCAGGAAGGAGAGATCGAGGAGACCGGAGGAGGGAGGAAAGCAAAGATGTTCACCCCAACAGACAATGAAAACGGGATCTACTGCTAGCAGACCAAAATATACCAGCCATAAAGTACCCAAAATACCTAGAGCTATCTCTGTGTGTTTAGCTTACCATTTAATAGGGGAGGAAAATGACGAGGCAGCATAGTCAGACTCCTCTTTAGTCAGGAGCCCAGCTAAACAAAAACCAAGAATGGAAAACATGTCAGCCTCTGACCATGAGGTAGGAATACCTGTTTCTCGCTCCCCTCATGCTATGGGGGTCTTTGCCCACATACCTACCTCTAATGAGGTATTTACAGTTGATCTTATGAAAGAGATGCTAATAGTCCTGAAAGGCTCAATCACAGAAGATATCACTAAAATGTGCAACAACTTCTCAGCTAACTTGGGGGAGTTAGGAGATAGGGTAGTCCTTATAGAGAACAAAATGGTGGAATATGCTGGGGAACATAACACACTAGTTGATGCCCATAATTACCTGGACTATGACATCATAACCATCAAAGCAAAAATAGCAAAGCTAGAAGAAATAATGTCAAGTTCAGAGGGATTCCTGATTCCTGAAGCAATCCAGCCAATTACCTGTCTAAATATATTCAGAATCTAATGCAAGCCCTACATCTAGAGGCGTCGCCCTTAGACCTCACAGTGGACAGAGAACATGGACTCCCGAAGCCTGACTCAAAGCAAACCCAGAGATGTCTTAGCCGGTATCCACTTTTACCACATTAAAGAGGAAATGATGGCAGCTGCAAGAAAACGACATACTCTACAACATACTCTACCTGAACCCTATGAACATGTAGCGCTTTTTATAGATCTTTCACAGGCGACTATATTAGAAAGGAAAAAACTTAACCCAATCACATCATGTCTGAGGGAGAATAAAATCCCTTACAAATGGGGTTTCTCTACCAAATTGATACTGCATAATGAAGGAAAGACTCACATCATACAAAATGTGGAACAGGGGAAAACAGAGAGGAAAACTGAATATTCAAGAAGAATGGCTTCCCGCCTCTATGGAGACCTGAACCTTATTAAGGTGAACAAGTCCACAATGACTGTCACCACACACTTGCTGATCGTCCAGATTGCGCTCTGTTACTTTAAGTCCGCAAGGATTCGTTTTTCTGTTTGTGTTTTTGCATTGTTTCTTTTTAGGTCCTCACTTCAATCAACCTTTGATGACAATTAGAAGACCACCTCAATAGTAAACCAATCTCAAGAGATCCTCATCCTTGATAAGCTGAAATGCACCATCCAAGCCAAATCAAAGTACTCCAGGCTATCCAAAAAGCAGTACACAATAAAACAAAATGACTATTAAAACACTTTCCGTAAAGGGGTTGACAAAAAATATTCTACAATTTTCAAACCAGCATCTGCATCTGAATACTTTTGTAATTAAAACTTTTACATAGCCACTGAGTTATTCAATACAATGTATCTGTATAGTGCCACCTGCTGTTTGTTTTTTTCTTATATCTTTGTCCTGCTCACTGAGAAGGCCGCACATGCTCAGTTTTATCCTTCAGCTGCCTCCTGAACTGTGATAGGGAAAGCATGGACACGCCCCCTGAGCTGTAGCAGAAAAGACACTCCCCTTGAGCTTTCAGGTTGATATAAATTTAGCAAAGAAATGAATGGGGAGATCTATTGATCCATATGAGGTACAGGACTGGTTCTAGCTTTGTTAGAAAGAGGATGTCATGTACTGCATGATGTCTGATTTTCATTTTTTACATTAGTCATGGGATAACCCCTTTAAATGGAAAAGGACTAAACCACCCATAAAAACAATAACAATGGAACAGACATTATGTGCATCCAGGAGACCCATTTGCCCTCAGAAGACACTTGTAGAATGAAACATAAGCATTTTCCTCATGTTTTTCACAGATGCTCAGCCATAAAGAAAGCAGAAGTATGTTTTGTATTTAAGGACACTATAGCATTTGAAAAAATATGCCTATTGAATGACAACAGGAGAAGGTTTCTTGTTTTGGTATATTAGCTGAACAATATAATATACACCATATGCAATATATACGGCCCTAATGTATCACAGATCTCCTTTTTGAATAAAAAATTGGCAAAAGTTCAAAGAGGTCACCTATTTGTGTTCAGTGACCTTAATATTATAGCAAGCCCGGTTTTACATACTACTAGCCAGAAGAGGATACCTACCCCTTCACTGATTCCATGGTTACTAGAAAATGATCTATATGATTCCTGGCATTGTATTAATGCAAATGAAAAAGATTATACTTTATATTAGACATGCCACAATATATACACCAGAATAGATTACTGTTTAGCTAACAGGCACTATCTTCAATTAATTTCCAACTCACAAATAGGAAAAATCATATGGTCAGATCACCCCCCTCCCCCATCCCATATCACTACAATAAAAGAATCTAATACACCCAGCACAGAATTTGTTTGGTGAGTCAATAACTACTTGATAGCCAATATGGAGATTCAACACAAGTTAGAGAGGGACATGCAAGAATACTTTCAGACTATTGAACTTCCTGAGATTAGTAAATTCACTCTTTGGAACGCCCATAAGGCGAATATATCAGGCCTTCTATTAAAAAATGTTTCACGCTACAAAAAAATAGAAAAAAAATGAATGACAAATTAGATAATCTGAAAAAAGCAGAAAAAAAAGAGAATAAAACATCTAATAACCCAGAAGACCTAACTTACATAACAATCCTGAGGGAAGAAATTAGAATGCAACCTTGTAAAAATTAAACTACATTATTGCAGCCAAAACAATACAACTTCATCCCTGATGGTCGACCAAGTGGAAAACATAAAAACAGGAACTAAAAATCACTTTTCACAAATCACATGGCAACCAACAACAAAATATTGTAGCCCCAACATATTACAAATCACTTCAGAGATTACTACAATGCTTTATATAATCTTAAAGATGATAAATTAAAAGGCTTGGCCACTTTCCGGTTACTGTTGAGATGATTGTATGGTTCTTTACTAATATAGCCTTTGTTGAAATTCTGCATTTTCTATATCTTGCTAGGTATGCTCCCTTGTTTTCAAAGTCTTTTGTGCTGCCCTCACAGATGTCCTGTCCATAAGATGGCTGCTGATGGAGGGTCATGTGACCAGGCAAATCACCTCCATGTGATGTGTCCTTCATTCTAACACACTGCATGTGTATTAAACTTTCAACAATGCATGTGCATACATCACAAGGAGGTAATTTGCCTGGTCACATGACTCTCTATCAACAACCATTTTATGTATCTAGGGCTTATATTCAGAGTAGGGCTTATATTTTAAGCCTACTCAAAAATCCTGCAAAATAGTGCTAGGGTTTATTTTCGGGGTAGGGCTTAATTTAGAGAATACTACTACTACCATCAACTCAGTAAAGAGACTGATATTTACTGCAACCTGCAGAGTGGTTGTTGTCTCCACCATCCGCCACCCATTTTATCTACACTCTTGTCTTGCACTAACACAAACACCTAACAGGGCACCCAACTACCACCCCAATTTCCAGAAAAGAAAGGGTGCACAGCCCCTCTACCACTCCTCCCATCTTCCATTTCTCTCCCGAGTCGCTGCACACTTCACTCTTATTTTACAGTTATACCTATACTGAATTATAATATGAATACATACAAATTGTATAAACAATTCATTTTTAGATTTAAAGAGGACCTGTCACCACAACATACAAGTCATTTGGCAGGCAGCATGTTATAGAGCAGGAGGAGCTGAGCAGATTGATATATGGTTTTGTGGGACAAGATTGACTAAAACTTGTAATTTACTCCTTTATGTCTCTTCTCTTTCTGAGTTCACTTGTACATCGGGCCATCTTATCAGTGACTGAGAGCTTTCTCCGTATACAAACACAGAGAATGCTATCAATCACTGATAAGACTGCCCACTGTATAACTGAGCTCAGAAAAAGCAGAGATATAAATGTATAAATTGCAAGTTTTATTGAATAGTTTCCCACAAAATCTTCTCAGCTCCTCTTGCTCTATAGCATGCTGCCTGCAGATCACACTGTCTTTCATGGTAACAGGTCCTCTTTAAATTGGATATCTCAGAATAGAAAAATAAAGGTCAGCACTCATGTCAATGAACCATTTCTGGTATTGAAGATCAGCCCCATTCATCTGAATAGGGCTGAATAGAAATTCCAGGTATAGACCATTGAAGAAAGTGGTGCCATTTTTTTAGATTAAAGCAGACTCTTTTTTTCAGATCTCATATAACCACTTTAATATATATAGTGATTATTATATGTATATCATATATTATAATGTACCAGTATATATTATTTTATTGTGATGTTTATTTGAAAGTCCATGTGATATGAGACAATGCTCGTAATATAAACCCATGCTTCTCTTAACCTTTAATTAAGCACTAATCAAACTATGACAAAAGCACTTAGGTTGGCAAAAAATAAATGATAAAATAATGTCTTATTCAGGAATCGCGTTGTCAGAGATGGAAAATATGGTAAATTAGTTATTGTTTGGGTTCCTGGAATAAGAAGACAACAACGTCAATTGATCAAACGCAAAAAGTTTTCTTTTTGACCTCAGAATTAACTTTCTTCTGGTAAATGAAAGAAACAACAACAAAACAACACCAAAGAACTATGGGTGAGACCATAAGAATGGACAGATAGAAGGATAAAGATCTATTCCCAAAATGGTCTGTGGTCTGGTGCTTCTCCATAGGCAAAGATGCAGCCCCTGCTCCAGGCTTTTTGGTTTGAGGTGTCAGCTCCCAGCCAGTTCTGTAAATTCAGCATTTTTTTTACTGCTATGTCTACCTGATCAAGGCCGGCCTTAGCCCTGTTCAAAACTCCCCTTAGGCGCCCCCTCCCTTCGCAGTTTTATAATGTTAGTTTTTGTGACTTTTGTTCATATGTTTAGCTCAGTTTCTGCAGGCCATCCTAGGTAAAATATTGAAACTGCTGTCCATATTGGTAATTTTTATGATTTTCTAATATACACTTCCATAAACAGAAACCTTGTAATAACAACCTAACCTGAATGAAATGCATAAGAAGTAAAACGGAAAATAATTATCACTTGTTCATTTTCTATAATAATAAGCATTTTATTCCAATGTCATCTAGGATGACAGAAGACAGTTTTCATATACAGGACTGTCATAAACAGTCTATTGCATAATACATATATGAAAAATACACACTGTAACTTTAGAGGGGTTATCCCAACTCAACCAATATAAGAGACACCGTATGCATCCATGTTCCCAGCATTCCAGTGTCATAAACGCAGAGGGAGGGATTTATCATCCCTGTATGCATGTTTTCTGGCTTACAAAAATAAGCTAATTTCTGAGCAGTCGCTAGTTTGCTCAAGAACTTGCTCATTTTTGCTGTTTCTGCACCGGCCATTCCACTTCTGAAAAAGTGGGTGTGGCTTGGTGTACTAATTAGTGTGGCCTCAGCTCAAGCCAGATTTACTACAGTCTATGCAACTTCTGTAGCCTATATTGTAGGGCAAACTTATACCACCTCCGTGGTGGAATAGACCTTAAGCCACTTTAAAGAGGGGAAATTCTGCACAGGCAGATATATGAGGAGGCTTATGCCTCTTAGTAAATCTGCCTAGCTGGACGGGCAGCGGATTTCACTTAAGAATGGCATGAAAAACACTGGTCCTTCATACATCTCCCCCTAAGTGTTTCCACATTTCAGGGTAAAAACATTTAACAAAATACTGAGTATGTCCATGACTTCCCATTTCCAATGTTCTGATATAAGTACTGAGAATTTCCCTCTAATTCTTGATCCAATATGATAAGTATTGAGTATTGAGAGTGTCCCTGGTGACCCAATGTTTTAAGTACTGACCGTTTCCCTGTCCCTTGAGATCCAATGTGATGTAAGTACAGAAAGTGTCCAGGTTCCTCCTGGCCATCCACTGTGATAATTACTATGAGCTTCCATGTCATCAGTGATTCAAGTGTGATAATTCCTGAGCGATTCCTTGTCCATCTGATGTGACAAGTACTGAAAATATTTCTGGCGGTCCCGTATCATAAATTCAGTGTGTCCATGTCCTTGATGATTCAGTACGAATACAGTAGAATGTATTCTTTATCACATAATCCATTTTGAAAAATTGTATACTGATAGCCATTAATGCTACTTAAACGGGAAGAAAGTAAGACACATATGAGACCCTGCAAAGTTCAAGCCTTCAGGACAATGCACTTGTGATCGCAGAGGGATGAAAAGAAGGAGTATTTTCTCCGCTTCCACAAACAAATAACAGAGAGTGAAAGAAAGAAATTAGAACAGGGATAGTAATAGCATCTCACTACGAAAAGTAATCTCAAAACCACCTCACAGACAAGAAACAAGGCCTATGGCAGGGCTGGCCAACCTGAGGCTCTCCAGCTGTTGTAAAACTACAACTCCCACCATGTCCTGCTGTAGGATGATAGCTGTAGGCAGACTGGGCATGCTGGGAGTTGTAGTTTTGCAACAGCTGGAGAGCCACAGGTTGGCCAGCCCTGGCCTATGGGTTCAGAAATGATAGTTTCTCATAGTAAGATAAAGTTTCAGATTTATGAGAGTAACAAAAAAGTTTTTGAGACACAAACAAAACAAAGACTAAATATCAGGCCTGTATATTAGAACAACACCATGACTACCATTACTAACTCTACTACTGTCACTGAATATAAACAGTATATATTACCCAATATTACCAATTATATTAGTATACAAGGGACAAATAATACAGCCTTAGTAAATATTACTAACACAATGACTGAATAATACCACCATACTGTCATTATAGAGAACTCAATAAACACAGACCCATATCACCCCCATACAGTGAACATACTGTATAGAGATAGATATCAGCTCTACAGGCGGTACAGTGTAATTGATTACCGTTACATCCAGTGAATCCAGAAGACGTCTTCTCTATTCAGTCTTTCCTTTTGTTTTCCATTTGGTTCAGACCTCCATGTCAACTTCTCCCGGCCATGAGTCGCCTCTTCAGCATCTGTCAGACAAACATCTTAGAATCTGCATTTTCCAGCATCCTGATCACCTCTACACAATCTCCTCAGCTATAGCCCCCAAAACTTCAATAATACCCCGCCACACACACACACTGGTAGGCAAGTATGTAATTCCCATTAGTGCCAGTAACACCCCCCCTCCATTCATTCCCATTAGGCCAGTAACACCCCCCCCATTCCCATTAGGCCAGACACCCCCTCCATTCATTCCCATTAGTGCCAGTAACATCCCCCCTCCATTCATTCCCATTAGGCCAGTAACATCCCCCCTCCATTCATTCCCTTTAGGCCAGTAACATCCCTCCCCCCATTCATCACCATTAGGCCAGTAACATCCCCCCCCTTCATTCATTCCCATTAGTGCCAGTTACACCCCCCCACACCATTCATTCCCATTAGGCCAGTAACATCCCCCCTCCATTCATTCTTATTAGTGTCAGTAACCCCCCCCCATTCATTCCATTAGTGCCAGTAACAGACTCCCCCACCCCCCGCCCCCCATTCATTCCCATTAGTGCCAGAATTTAAAAAAGAAAGAAAGGAAACAAAACAAATACTACAAATGCTTACCTACACTCCCGCACAGAGCCTCCGGGCCGTCATCTCCGCTCACAGTCGCCGATGAATGACGTCATCGGCGCCTTTGCCAGAGGTCACGCTGCTACAGGAAGAGCTGTATGCGCGCGCCCATGCGCATACAGCAGATAGCAGCGCTGGACACCACGGCGCAGGGGCGCAGCACTGCAGCAGCTGATCCTATTCCTGACAGCGCCCCCTTAATAGTCTGACGGCCGGCGCCCTGTGCTGATACAGCAGATAGCAGCGCTGGACACCATGCCCGCAGGGGCTCAGCACGGCAGCAGCTGATCCTATTCCTGACGGCGCCCCCTCAATAGTCTGGCGGCTGGCGCCCTGTGCGACCGCACAGGTCGCACATAGCTAAGGCCGGCCATGTACCTGATTAATGTAAGTTGGGTCATTACAGTAGGTTTCTCCAGTTTCAACCTCATTAGTTTCTATGCAGTCCTAATGAGGTTGCAACTGGTAATCATGAAGTAGTAAGAGGGATTATACAGTTTGATCATCAGGCTAATCTGCAAATATTTAATGTTCATATGTATTTTCTAGTTGGTCCTGCCTTGCTTGCACTTTTCTTTGAGCTTCCCATTACATGCTCCAACCATACGTCCCTGTTACTCCCCCACCTCTGTGAACTCCTCTAAAACCACTTTGGAACAACCAACCTATGGGTGGGGGATTTTTCAGATCCCAGTAAGGCCCTCTTCTGGAAACTCCCCTAACCCACCTGGGACCACACAATTTATGGGTGGAGAATTTGTTGGGACTGGTCCAAATTTGGCGGGACTGTCTCTGAATATTAGGGACAGTACAAAATTCAGGACTGTTGGCAGTAGTGCAAATTACTCTGGAGAACATAAACTTAATATGTCTGTAGACGTCCAGACCTTCTTGTCTAGGTGAATACTGGTTCTCCCTTATAAACTCCAGTTTTGTCTGTGATAGTTTGATCATGGCACTTGATCTCACTATTGTATCAGTATAGTGCACCCACATTCAATAACCTATTCCTATCATAAACAATTTTTCTTTTTTTCATTTTCATTTTAACTTCCTGCCTTTCAAAAGGCAATATATTTTTATTTTTTCATTCACATATCCATATGAGGGTTTGTATTTCATATGTGGGACAAGTTGTATTTTCTCATTTAATTATCCATACATTGTATGGGAAAAAATGGTTAATGGGATGAAATAAAAAAAAATGGAATTGTGCCATGGGCTTCATTTTTACTTGTTTCTCTGTAGACAAAAAAAACATATTATCCAGATTTACTAATCCTGTAGACAGGGGCGTACATAGAAATCATTGGGCCCCATAGCAAGAATCTAAATTCTGCTCCCATGCCCCATTCATAGTCCCTCCCACTACCCGTTCCTGGCCAGTATATACAGCAGTGTACTGATATATGAGGTATAAACTATAGCACATATCAGTACACTGCTTTTTATACTATAACTAAACTATAACCACTAAAACTATTATACTATATTATACCGTATAATAGATGCAGTGCAGATAAATATATGTGTGTGTGTGTGTGTGTGTGTGTATCTGCAGTACTATGTATATATATGAGTGAGATATGAGTAAAATAGGGAATGGGGGTCAAATGAAGAGAAAGGAGGAGGCTCTTTTCTTACCTTCCATTCTAGTCTCAGTGGAGAGCTCATCCTGCAGTTCTTCTCCATGCCGTTAGGAGTTGAAGGACCTATGATGATGCTCTGTGCAGTTCCTTTACTAGATGTACAGGATCTATGATGATGATGATGATGATGTCATTACAGGTCCTGGCACAGGTCCTAACCTTAGAACTACACCATGCTCTGTGTAGTTCCTTTGCTAGATGTACAGGACTTACGAAGACATCATCACAGGTCTTGGATAATAAATGTGGTGCAAGGAGAGACACTTTTGTCCAACTCTGTGCTATTACGTGCCTTACTTTTAGACTCAATTTCACACCAGAATTCTCACACAATTTTGGCACAAGATGGTGCATCTTAGGTCATGCCCCACTTCCCACAAGGCCCTGCCGCTCCCCACTAAACTATGACACTTTTTGAACAAGTCAGATAAAAGGGTAAAAACCCTAGTTGCGTGAAAATGTCACCACAATTCCACCAGTTTGCCCACTTTTTAGACTCAGTTTACACACAAACACATTAGTAAATCTAATAATAATAATAAAGTTTAAGAATATTTAATTAGGCCTATAGTTTCTGTCATGATTCTTTGAAATATAGTAGCTTTTCTTTTGGAAAACATTCATGTATATTGCATCATTTATTTGCTGTGATAAATTGTGGAAAACAGACAGTTTTGGACTGTGTAAGTGAGGACATTTTGCAAGTTAAAACATGGTTTTAGATATCGTAGGTATTTTCAAAAATATTAGAAAAAATTGTTTTGGTGTACAAATGTTTATTTTGTTAGAGATTAGCAAATTTTTGAAAAATTCGATTTGGCTGATTCTACGGAATTTCGATTCATTCCAAATTAATTTATTACAAATCAGGTATATCCAGGCCACTCTGCATAATCATATTCTTTCCACTTGGTGGAACAATCTCAGTGTCAATATGTGGAAGTTAACCCTTTCCCGACTTCCGAAATTAAATTCATGTTGGCGGCAGGGCATTTAAAAATGGCACGCGCTGGTGCGTGCAGCGGACATCATGGCTGCCGGGTGTCTGCTCTTTTAAAGATCTTTTCAGTGTCTAAAGGTAGAAGGTAGGCAGTGCTCCAGAGTGTTTGCATCTGGAACACGTTCATGTCTAGACAACAGCGGCTTTGTTCATGTTTGGCAACACATCGAGATTTCTGTTTAATTGTTTTTGATTTGTGGCTTGTTGATAGAGCACAATGGTCCATTCCTTGGCACGTAAATTGCCTTTCACAGTTATCCTATGCAGAGCTGGAACTAAAGTTTATTAACCGAAAAAAATCAATTGATGTTATCTTTTTATGATACATTGTTATTGTACTGTTCATATTATGCAATGTGAATGTGTATACAATGTGATATAAAGCTTTTCTTATTGTCAGGAATTGTTCTTATTGTCCAGCCATGGTTGTTCTAGAAGGATTACTGTGCCAACAAGCCAAGCCCTGGCTGAACCTAGATGCTGAACCAATCAGGTTCCTGAATCGCCATCCAATCCCAGAGCCTTGCAGGGGATTGAAAGGAGTTTTGCAGGCAGTATATAGTGATGGCCTATCCTCAGGATAGGTCATCAATATCTGATCTGCATGGGGCCAACACTTCCATCGATCAACTGTTTGAAGTTTTCCCATAAAACTATATATGAATTGGCTCCTCCTGCTCTATAACATGCTGCCTGCATAATGCACTGCATCTCTCCTTCAAGACCAGGCCTAATTTTGCAAATCTGACATGTGTCACTTCATGTGGTAATAACTTTGGAACGCTTTTACTTATCCAAGCCATTCAGAGATTGTTTTCTCATGACACATTGTACTTCATGTTAATGGTAAATTTGAGTCAATATGTTTTACCTTTATTTATAAAAAATCAAAATTTACTGAAAATTTTGAAAAAAATCACAATTTTTTAAATATGAATTTCTCTGCTTTTAAGTTGCATAGGGATATCTAATAAAATTGTTATTAATAAACATTCACCATGTGTCCACTTTATGTTGGCATAATTTTGGAAATGTAATTTTATTTTTTTAGGACGTTAGAAGGCTTCAAATTTTAGATGTAATTTTTAAGATTTTCATGAAAATTTCCAATAGTTAATTTTAAAGGACCTTTGCAGTTCTAAAGTGACTTTGAGGGGCTTAAATAATAGAAACCTCCCATAAATGAACATATTTTAGAAACTACAGCCCCCAATGTAATCAAAACTGATTTTACAAAGTTTGTTAACCCTTTAGATTTCCCACAAGAATCAAAACAGAAGGAAGGTGAAATTTAAAATATATATATTTTTTCGCAGATTTTCAATTTTTAATTCATTTTTCCTATAAGATAGCAAGGGTAAACCGCAAATCAAACCTGAATATTTATTTTCCTGATTCTGAAGTTTGCAAAAACACCCAATATGTAGTTGTAAACTGCTCTGTGACCGGCAGTAATGAGAGTGAGATAGTTCAAGCATTTGTGATGGCTTTGACAGCTTGTCAGAGTGATCAAAAGCCTGGAGACCAGGAAAAAAGGTCTCAGGTTAAAGCTCCATGTTCTTGGCTGTCAGGAGGCAGCTGAGTCATGGAGCTTCTATGTACAGGTGCTGCACACAGGGGGCAAAGCTCAAGGACGTTTATAGTCAATGGGCAGACTTGAAGTGGTTAAGGTGTTCAGAAAACTGCAAAAAAAGCAGAATTGAATCGCTTCAACATTACACTTAAAATGAATGTAAAGTGACTGCTAAATGCTACAGAATAAGAAATATAAGGTAAACACCACCTTAAATAAAAACAAAACTTTACAAAGCAAGGTCACTGAAATAATAAAAAGCTATGTGGGAAATAGAGAATGTAAAAATACACTGCACTCTGAGGGCCAAAAAGAGCCTCTTCCTTAAGGGACCTCAAACAATCAAATCTTTCAAATTTTTGACCATTTATGTAGTTTTGGAACTGGAAGCACTGTTTATGTTGTTTCCCATAAAGGACATTTGAAAAAATGTTGCCTATAGAAACAGACAACCTGTAAGATTTTCAAGACCTCATCATCTTCTGAGCTGGTGGATGACATAGGACAAGTATATACATCCTGAGCACGCTGATCCTACTGATCGAGCAAGCAGAAGTGTACCTATGCAATCAGGAGCAGGGCGACAGCTGTAATATACACCCATAGCTCTACTCTAGTCACAAAGGTTAGTGGAACTTGTTATCCAGGGGAGTAACTACCATAGTGTGAGACCATGCGACTGCTATGGAGCCCAGGGCAAGAGTTATGTCCTGTTCTACTGGAGGTGAAAACTTGGTCAGGACTCTACCCTCTAAAGGAACAACTTTGAGTAAATGAGGCAGTGGAAAAATGGCCCAAGGGTCATTGAAAAGGGTTTAGGCAGAAACCCTTCTGTCCTGTGTGGGGGGCCTGGTTTGATCCTTGCTATGGGGCCCTTACTTCTCTATGTATACCATAGTTCTTATCTTTGCCATTTAACCCCTCAGAGCTGGTTCAGTAAATAATGACTATGGCATATATGACGTCTGAGGGAGCATGCTGTTTACTAGTGTTGAGCGAATTGAAGTCCACAAAGTGGACTTTAATCCAAAATTCAGGGAAAATTTGATTTGCGGCAAAGCCAAATTTCCTCATGCTTTGTGGGAACAAATCGATTTCCCTGAAATGGGTTAAAAAAATCATACTTATCTCGTCCATTTAAGCACAAAGAGCTGGCTGCCACCATCTTGATTGAAGATCCCACGCAAAATCCTGTGCGTGGTGACGTAAACTCAGATGCTGCGATCAGCGAAGAACGCAGCATATGAGGGGTACAATGATGGGGAGTGGAGCAATCACCATCCCCTATCATTGCGCCCACTACTTACAAAGAAATGCGCTTCGTGACAAAGTAATTAGTCACAAAGTGATTTTTTTGTAAAATTCGATGAAGCAGCCGAATCGAACTTCGCTCATCACTACTGTTTACCATGGCATCTGGGAATCTAACAAATACACACATATCTGCCATCAATATCTGCATATTAAAGGGAATCTGTCACCCCAATATTGGACTACTACCTACAGTAATACATGCATAGTACTAAAGTTAAGGAGTCCAGATCACTATTTTTTTATTTTCCACTGCCCTTGGTTCCTCTGATGTCAGCCTTTAAAGCTGCACTAAAATGCACGGTCCGGACTGCTGTGCTGTTTCAACATAATGGAGAGGACTCTTGTGCACATGTGCAGCAGTCCTGACAATGTATTTAAACCCTCTGCACTGACAACAGGGTAAGCTAGGGCAGTAGGAAAACAAATCTGGACTCGATATCTGCAGCACTACTGTATTACTGTAGAAAATGGTCCAAAATTGAGGTGACAGATTCAGAAACTGTACACCTGAAAATGCCAGTACCATACAGAAAGTGCCCCCAATACTGTGCCCGCTGTGCTCCCCAATAATATCCAGCAGAAACAGATAAACCCACCTGATAACACTAGTACCACACAGAAAGTGCCCCCAATACTGTGCCCGCTGTGCTCCCCAATAATATCCAGCAGAAACAGATAAACCCACCTGATAACACTAGTACCACACAGATAGTGCCCCCAATACTGTGCCCACTGTGCTCCCCAATAATATCCAGCAGAAACAGATAAACCCACTGATAATACTAGTACCACACAGCTAATACCCCTTTAATAATTATTGCCACACACTGCCCTAAAATAACTGTGCTCAGCAAATAGTGCCCCTGACACTAATAGTGTAAACATTATGTCCCCCAATTACTACTGGGGGACTATGGGGAACATGATTACTATTATACATACTATTGGAGCATTATTACTTCTGGGGCACAGTGGGGACATTATTGTTGGGGCACTGTAGGAGCACTATTGCTACTAAGTGTACTCTGGCAGATAAATATCACTATTGGTGGGATTTTGGGGAACACCATTACTGTGAGGGGCAAACTGGCCACGTAAAATGAGCACTAGTACAAAGAATGTCCCTTACATTGTGTGCCGGTACAAAAAATGACCCCTAATAATGTGCACTAGCTCAAAAATGACAGTAATGCTCCATAGATTCCCGTATTAAGTGCCAATAATGCTCCCATAGTGTCCACTATCATGTGCCAGTAATGCTCCCATAGTGTCCATCATGTGCCAGTAATACTCCCATAGTATCCCCCATAATCTGCCAGTAGAAGACCCCATAGTGTTACACATCATATGTCAGTAATGTCCTCATAGTGTCCCCCATCATGTGGCAGTAATGCCCCCAGTAGATGCCCCCATAGTGTACCCATCATGTTCCAGTAATGCTCCCATAGTGTCCCCCATCATGTGCCAGTAATGCCCCCATAGTATCCATCATGTGCCAGTATTGCCCCCATAGTATCCCCCATCTTGCACCAGTAATTCCCCCATAGTGTCCCACATCATGTGCCAGTAATGCTCCCATAGTGTCCTCCATGATGTGCCAGTAATGCCCCAGTATATGCCCCCACAGTTCCCCCCATGATGTGCAAGTAATGTCCCCATAGTGACCTCCATCATGTGTCAGTAATTCCCCGATAGTATCCCCCATAATGTGCCAGTAATGCCTCCAGTAGATGCCCCCATATTGTCCCCCATCATGTGCCAGTAATGCTTCCATAGAGTCCCCCATCATGTGCCAGTAATGGCCCCATAGTGTCCCTCATCATGTGCCAGTAATACCCCATAGTATCCCCATCATATGCCAGTAATGTCCCCATAGTGTCCCCCATCATGTGTCAGCAATGCACCTATAGTATCCCCTATCATGCACCAGTAATGCCCCAAAATGTTCCCTATCATGTGCCAGTAATGCCCCAATAGTGTCCGTCATCATATGTCAGTAATGCCCCCATAGTGTCTCTTATCATGTGCCAGTAATGCCCCCATAGTGTCCGTCATCATGTGTCAGTAACATCACCATAGTGTACCCCATGATGTGTCAGTAATGCCCCCAGTAGATGCCCCCATAGTGTCCCTCATGATATGCCAGTAATTCTCCCATAGAGTCCCCCTTGATGTCCCTGTAGATGCTCCCATAGTGCCCCCCATCATGTGCCAGTAATGTCCCCATAGTGTCCCCCATCATGCACCAGTAATGCCACCATAGTGTCCCCTTTCATTTGGAAGTTATGCCCCCATAGTGTCCCAATCATGTGTTAGTAATGCCCCCATAGTGTCCCAATCATGTGTTAGTAATGCCCCCATAGTGTCCCCCATCATGTGCCAGTAATGCCCCCAGTAGATGCCCCCATAGTGTCCCCTATCATGTGCCAGTAATGCTTCCATGGAGTCCCCCCATCGTGTGCCAGCTATGCCCCCAGTAGATGCTCCCATAGTGTCCCCCCTTCATGTGCCATTAATACCCCCATAGTATCCCCTATGATATTGCCATTAATGTACCCATAGTGTCCCCCATCATGTGTCAGTAATGCGCCTATAGTATCCCCTATCATGCACCAGTAATGCCCCCATAGTGTCCCCTATCATGTGCCAGTAATGCCACCATAGTGTCCATCATCATATGTCAGTAATGCCCCCATAGTGTCTCTTATCATGTGCCAATAATGCCCCCATAGTGTCCGTAATCATGTGTCAGTAATGCTCCCCTAGTGTCCCCCATGATATGTCAGTAATGCCCCCAGTAGATGCCCCCATAGTGTCCCCCATCATGTGTCAGTAATGCCCCCAGTAGATGCCCCCATAGTTTCCCCTATCATGTGCCAGTAATGCTTCCATGGAGTCCCCCATCGTGTGCCAGCTATGCCCCCAGTAGATGCTCCCATAGTGTCCCCCCTTCATGTGCCATTAATACCCCCATAGTATCCCCTATGATATGCCAGTAATGTACCCATAGTTTCCCCATCATATGCCAGTAATGCGCCTATAGTATCCTCTATCATGCACCAGTAATGCCCCCATAGTGTCCCATATCATGTGCCAGTAATGCCCCCATAGTATCCCCCATCATGCACCAGTAATGCCCCCATAGTGTCCCCATCATGTGTCAGTAATGCGCCTATAGTATCCCCTATCATGCACCAGTAATGCCCCCATAGTGTCCCCTATCATGTGCCAGTAATGCCACCATAGTGTCCATCATCATATGTCAGTAATGCCCCCATAGTGTCTCTTAGCATGTGCCAATAATGCCCCCATAGTGTCCATCATAATGTGTCAGTAATGCTTCCCTAGTGTCCCCCATGATATGTCAGTAATGCCCCCAGTAGATGCCCCCATAGTGTCCCTCATGATGTGCCAGTAATTCTCCCATAGTGTCCCCCATCATGCACCAGTAATGCACCCATAGTGTTCCCTATCATTTTGCCACTAATGCCCCCATAGTGTCTGCATCATGTGTCAGTAATTCCCCTTAGTGTCCCCTATCTTGTGCCAGTAATGCCTCCAGTAGATTCCCCCATAGTGTCCCCCATCATGTGCCAGTAATGCCCCCAGTAGAGGCTCCCATAATGTCCCCCATCATGTGCCATTAATACCCCCATAGTATCCCCCATCATATGCCAGTAATGTCCCCATAGTATCCCCCATCATGTGCCAGTAATGCGCCTATAGTATCCCCATCATGCACCAGTAATGCCCCTATAGTGTCCCCTATCATGTGCCAGTAATGGCCCCATAGTGTCCATCATCATATGTCAGAAATGTCCCCATAGTGTTCCCTATCATGTGCCAGTAATGCCCCCATAGTTTCCATCATCATGTGTCAGTAATGCCCCCCATAGTGTCCCCCATTATGTTCCAGTAATGCCCCCAGTAGAATCCCCCACAGTGCCCCCCATCATATGTCAGTAATGCTCCTATAGAGTCCCCCATGACGTGCCAGTAATGCCCCCAGTAGATGCTCCCATAGTGTTCCCCATCATGTGCCAGTTATGCCCCCATAGTACCCCCCATCATATGCCAGTAATGCCCCCATAGTATCCCCATCATGCGCCAGTAATGCCCCATAGTGTCCCCTATCATGTGCCAGTAATGCCCCCATAGTGTCCCCCATCATGTGTCAGTAATGCTCCCAAAGTGTCCCCCATCATGTCCCAGTAATTCCCCCATAGTATTCCCTTCATGTGACAGTAATGACCCAATAGTGTCCCCCATCATGTGCCAGTAATGCCTCCATAGTGTCCCTTATCATGTGCCAGAGGAGCAGGGAAGGGAGACGCCTCTCTCTTGTCCTGCAGCAGCATCAATCTGTATCACTGTCCGGAGGATGGCCATATAGATGACTGTAGGGAGATGAGCACTTCCACAATGGAAGTGCTCATCTCCCCCTGCCCTGCTGTCGCCGTGCTCCGGATCAGGATTCAGCCGGCTACACCATTCTCTGATCTGGCTGTAATTTTAGCAAGCGGATCTGGAGAACCGGAGGGTACCAGCTGAATCACATGCCTGGATCAAGTGCAAAGTCTGTCACCAGAAAACTGGAACAGTAAGGCTCCATTCACACAACAGTATGAATGGGGCCACATCTATTCCGCAATATTGCGGAATAGATGCGGCCCCATTCACCTCTATGGGAGTGCACAGCCGCACAGCTCCGCATAAAAAGATAAAACATGTCCTATACTTGTCCACATGAGCGGACAAGTATAGGCATTTTGAATGGGGCGCCCGGCCGTGTGCTCCGCAGCGCTGCGGAACACACGCCGGGTGCAGCCTTAGTATTGCGGGTCCACATTATTGCGCACCCACAATAATACGGCCATCTGAATGGGCCCTTAGTGTTGCCCAGAACTGAAATTGTGGGCATCTTGCCTGACAAAGGAACTGACTAGAGGTCCAAACTGCTGCCATCATTGTTATGGGATAAATTACTAATAGTATTATTAATATTAATAAATTGCATCAAGCCTGATTTGCTGTTCTCTTTTGGAACAGTTTTTACAAGTGAAAAAATGTGTTTTACCTGAAAAAAAAAATGAGCAGGCAATTACTCCCTTACAAAACTTATTTTTTTAATGTGTTTTTTGGTTGTGGCATTTTATGGTACCAAAATCTATATATAAGATAAGTATTCCAAATCATTACAAAAGTGATCAATCGCAGCTTCAAGTCCCAAAGGGGACAAAAAAAAGTAAAATTAAGTACAATAAAATTAGTAAATTTTAATTTAAAAAAGTCTACCTTCCACAAAAAAACCACATAAGTCCATTTTTTTATTAAATTACCATATTTTTCACTTTATAAGATGCACCTGATGATAAGACGCACCCCAGATTTTAGAGTAGGAAAATAAGAAAAACATATTTTTCATCACACCTCATATCAGACCCCCCATAAATTTCAGGACATCACATCAGCCCTCCATGTCAGAACCCCATCAGCCCTCCATGTCAGAACCCCATCAGCCCTCCATGTCAGACCCCCATCTGACCTCAGATCAGCCCACTATGGCCCCCATATCAGCCCACTGTGCCCCCATCAGACCTCAGATCAGCCCACTGTGCCCCCATCAGACCTCAGATCAGCAGAATGTGCCCCATCAGACCTCGGATCAGCAGAATATGCCCCCATCAGACCTCAGATCAACAGAATGTGCCCCCATCAGACCTCAGATCAACAGAATGTGCCCCCATCAGACCTCAGACCTGCAGAATTTGCCCCCATCAGACCTCAGACCTGCAGAATTTGCCCCCATCAGACCTCAGACCAGCAGAATGTGCCATCAGACTCAGATCAACAGAATGTGCCCCATCAGACCTCAGACCAGCAGAATGTGCCCCCATCAGACCTCAGATCCGCAGAATGTGCCCCCATCAGACCTCAAATCAGCAGAATGTGCCCCCATCAGACCTCAGATCAGCAGAATGTGCCCCCATCAGACCTCATATCAACAGAATGTGCCCCCTCAGACCTCAGATCAGCCCACCCAGCAGGCACATAAGGTTAAAATAAAAACCTATCTTACCTGTCCTGTGCCACGGCTCCGCTCCGGGTCCGGTGGTCCTCTGCCTTCTCTGGCTGCGTCATGCAGCGTCAGGTCATAGTGTGTGCACTACGTCCTGACGCTGTACGCGGTCAGAACAGTGAAGAGCCGGCCCGAAGAACAAAGAGGAGCGCCGGATCCGGAGCGGAGCCGCGGCGCAGGACAGGTAAGAGAGGTTTTTATTTTAACCTTATGTGGCTGGGTGGGCTGATCTGAGGTCTGATGGGGGGTCCCGACACCTTATACATACAAGTGAGTGCTTCCATAATGGAAGCGCTCACTTGTATTCGCTTTATAAGACGCACCACAATTTTCCCCTACTTTTTTGGGGGGAAAGAGCGTCTTATAAAGTGAAAAATACGGTATTATTTTTGTATAATATGTCACACCATCAATAAATCTTGAGCACTTATAAGGATCCATAGAATATAGTTTATATTATTATTAGAGATGAGCGTAGTTCTTAAAATTCAATTCAGGTCCGAATAAATTCAACCTGAATCGCCAGTGCCATAATGGAAGCGCTCACTTGTATTCGCTTTATAAGACGCACCACAATTTTCCCCTACTTTTTTGGGGGGGGAAAGAGCGTCTTATAAAGTGAAAAATACGGTATTATTTTTGTTTAATATGTCACACCATCAATAAATCTTGAGCACTTATAAGGATCCATAGAATATAGTTTATATTATTATTAGAGATGAGCGTAGTTCTTAAAATTCAATTCAGGTCCGAATAAATTCAACCTGAATCGCCAGTGTCCCAATGGCCTGGAAAAGTATCTCACACAAAAAGCAGATTTGGTATTTTTTTTTAAAATGTTTTTTGCTGAAGGTAGGGGGAGTGATGTATCTTCCATAGGACTGTATGTTGGAGGGGCTGAAGGCCAGGGAGTGATGTATTTTACATGGGACTGTATGTTGGAGGGGCTGAAGGCCGGGGAGTTATGTATTTTACATGGGACTATATGCTGGAGGGACTGAAGGCAGAAGGAGTGATGTATTTTACATGGGACTGTATGTTGGAGCGGCTGAAGGGGGCCATAATTATTGGTATAATACAGAGGGGGCCATTATATTATTAATAATAATAATAATAATAATAATAATACAGAGGACTTTTACTTATGGGCACTACGGGGGAGGGATGTCTGTTATCTGAGGATGATAGTAAGAGAGGAATCTAAACATTTTTCAGTGAAACTCTGCAGAGACGAAACGGAGCTGAAAGAAGATATCATGGCAATCTTATCTCTGAATGAAGACGCTGAAAAAAGAGTCTACATCACAGGAGACATCACTGAATGTAACAGGTATGTGGTGCTGTATTATCCTGTATATTTCATAGCAATGTATGTAATGTTCATCCACATTTCAGTTTTTTTTTGGGGGGGGAGGGAGGGGTGGATATAGAATTTGGCCCACACTGACAAAGCCTGGCCCCAGACTTCAGGTCACACTGTGTGTGTTCTGAATTCTGGGGCTATACACCCATCTACTATATTATCTGTACTCAGAGAGTTATCACTGTGTTATCTGTGGTGTTACATAGGACTGCAGGTGACATCTACTACATTATCTGTACTCAGAGAGTTATCACTGTGTTATCTGTTGTGTTACATAGGACTGCAGGTGACATGTACTACATTATCTGTACTCAGAGCTATCACTGTATTGTTCACGGAGTTACATAGAACTGCAGGTGACATCTACTACATTATCTGTACTTAGAGAGTTATCACTGTGTTATCTGTGGTGTTACATAGGACTGCAGGTAACATCTACTACATTATCTGTAGTCAGAGAGTTAGTACCGTGTTATCTGTGGTGTTACATAGGACTGCAGGTGACATCTACTACATTATCTGTACTCAGAGTTATCATTGTATTGTTTGGCATCACAGCTATAGAATTTATACTGCCATTCAGATCGAAGTCCACTCTAGTCACGATCTAGCATGAATTAGGTTGAAGTGAGCTGCATATTCTGTACTTATCGTTCTCACTTCAGCTAATATGGAAGAAGAAAGGGGAACCTGGAGGGGGGACAGCAGGCGGAGTGGAGGGAGAGGAGACACATCATTGACATTCCTCCAGTATCATGGCAATCTTATCGCTGAATGAAGACGCTGAGAAAAGAGTCTACATCACAGGAGACGTCACTGAATGTAACAGGTATGTGGTGCTGTATTATCCTGTATATTTCATAGCAATGTATGTAATGTTCATCCACATTTCTGTTTTTTGTTTTGTTTTTTTTGGGGTGGAGGGGTGGATATAGAATTTGGCCCACACTGACAAAGCCTGGCCCCAGACTTCAGGTCACACTGTGTGTGTTCTGAATTCTGGGGCTATACACCCATCTACTATATTATCTGTACTCAGAGAGTTATCACTGTGTTATCTGTTGTGTTACATAGGACTGCAGGTGACATGTACTACATTATCTGTACTCAGAGAGTTATCACTGTGTTATCTGTTGTGTTACATAGGACTGCAGGTGACATGTACTACATTATCTGTACTCAGAGCTATCACTGTATTGTTCATGGAGTTACATAGGACTGCAGGTGACATCTACTACATTATCTGTACTTAGAGAGATATCACTGTGTTATCTGTGGTGTTACATAGGACTACAGGAGACATCTACTACATTATCTGTACTCAGAGAGTTATCACTGTGTTATCTGTGGTGTTACATAGGACTGCAGGTAACATCTACTACATTATCTGTAGTCAGAGAGTTAGTACCGTGTTATCTGTGGTGTTACATAGGACTGCAGGTGACATCTACTACATTATCTGTACTCAGAGTTATCATTGTATTGTCCATGGTGTTACATAGGACTGCAGGTGACATCTACTACATTATCTGTACTTAGAGAGTTATCACGTGTTATCTGTGGTATTACATAGGACTGCAGGAGACATCTACTACATTATCTCTACTAAGAGAATGTACTCATATGGCTTTACCGGAAGAAAAGTTATGGAGTTATGGCTCTTGGAATGCGATGATGAAAATGTAAAGAAAAAAGTTGCTTGTAGAGTTGAGCGAAGTTTTGTAAAATTCGATTCGGCTACTAAGTTGAATTTTACAAAAAAAAATAAAAATTTGCTTTGTGACCAATTACTTCTTAGTAGTGAATGAAATTACAGGGAGCTGCGATAGCGCCACTCCCTATCATTGTACCCCTCAGATGCCATGTTCATACATGATCGCGGCATATCATATCCATAAAGGTGTGTAAAATAAAAAAAAAAAATACTTACCTTATCCGACTGGCCAGCCCCACCATCTTACTAGAAGGTCTGGTGTGAAATCTTGCGCGGCCCGAGCTGATGTCATCACGTCGGCCGGCATGGTGACATTATATGTCACAGTGCCCTGGATTTCGGGCGAGATCTTCAAGCAAGATGGCAGTGGGTGATAATTATTATTTTCTTTGTTTTTTTTACACTATTTATGTTTAAATTGATTTGCACAAGGAAATTTGGCATCACAGCTATAGAATTTATACTGCCATTCAGATCGAAGTCCACTCTAGTCACGATCTAGCATGAATTAGGTTGAAGTGAGCTGCATATTCTGTACTTATCGTTCTCACTTCAGCTAATATGGAAGAAGAAAGGGGAACCTGGAGGGGGGACAGCAGGCGGAGTGGAGGGAGAGGAGACACATCATTGACATTCCTCCGGTCCCTATAAGGTTTTAGACATTAACCTTTCATATTATCTCCTGAGATGGCAGATTGCTATTGATAGTTTTGTGGGAAAAGATTCAGAAAAACTTACAATTTTATACATTTATGTGCTGTTCCAGCATTTTATTTTCTCCATTATCATTATTGCCTATTTGTGTTGTTGTATAATTATTATGTTATGCAATGTTGCCACCCTGTGGTCATTCTTGTTATAGGTTCTGAATGTATAATGTAATTCCCATATGCCTTTGCTCTCTGCTTTCTCCTCCCTTTTCTGTGACATCAGTTCCTGTTTTTCTCAGTTCCTCAGTTCCCTTCTCCTGCAACAGACACAGAGCTGGTGAGAGCATTCATTTTTTACCTCTAATGTCCCCTAAGGTCCTCTAATATCCTGTTATATCCTCTAATGTCCTCTAAGGCCCTCCAATATCCTCTAGTATCCTCTATATGTTAACTGCAATAAACTACCAAAGCATCTCCATTTGCATCCTTCCTCACTGGATCTTCAGATGCAACTGGTACCACAACTTATGGGATATTAGTGAGTTCAGCTATCTACCATTGCTTGTACAGGGATTACCACTCACAACCAGTCAGAGACTTCTCTAACGTACATCTGTGGCAGAATAATTTAACTCTTTGCTTACTGTAATCTCACTTGTACACAGAGGCTGTCTTATCCGTGACTGACATCTATGTATACACACCTATACAGAGAAAGCTATCAGTCACTGATATCTGAACGGGCCATCGTGAGCTCAGAAAGAGCAGAGATTTCAATGTATAAAGCATTTTTTTTCTCTCCAGGCCATATCCATCTGCTCAGCTCCTCCTGCCTTATAACAAGCTGCCTGTGGATTTCACTTCTTTTCATGGTAACATGTTCGCTTTAAACTTTGTGGTGTAGCAATTCCATAAGCTAGTATTACCAGAGTAGCGCTATTCTTCATCTTGTTGATACATTTTTACAAGATTGTAAATTGTTAATATTATTTGCATGACTAATGGGCGGATAATAATAACAAAATGTCCGAAAACATTTTCTACATAATTAAGCGAAAAGAGCTCAGAGGTCTTTCTTTACATCAGAGATCTTTTACTACATTTGGCGCTAGATGCATGGGAACCTTTTTAGGGACACCAAACCAGAGGGCATTGACTTTGCAAATTCCATCTATAGAGACAAAAACTATTACACAGACCTATTAAACTGGTGTCATACATTACTGGTGACATATTTTAAAGGCTGCAGTAGTACTTTGTAAAATTCCCCCTGGTATCCATTGGGACCCAGTGTCTTGTGGTCATATAGTTGGCCATAGATGAACTCTTTCAGGGTGATAGCTGCCCTTACTAAACCAACTTGATCAGATGACCGCTTGTGTTGTTTAATATGCTTGCCTTTCACCCTTCTTTTTAAAGGCGTTATCCGAGACTAAAAAATGTCCCCCATATGCCCGGGCCCCTCACACTAAATCTATTTACCTGGCTCCTGCACCGCTGCAGCTGCTTCTCCCCGTGCACAGATGAAAACATCCGGTGTCGGGACGGGGGGGGACAGCCAATGGTAGGTGGTGATAAGCCTCTCTAACATCGTGGGTGAGAAGCAGCCTTCCTAGCAACGTGCATGGGGAGAAGCAGCAGCGGCGGTGCGAGGACCAGGATCTGTGCAGGGAGCGGGGAGCCAGGTAAGTAGATTCAGTGTGAGGGGCCGGGGCATATGGGGGACATTTTTTATTCTCAGATAACCCCTTTAACTAAGGATTAGATTAGGATTAGGTTAGATACCATAGACCTTATGGTCTATATTGGGTTTTTGGACAAGATTGCAAATTCTGACACCAGGACACCTTGCTTTGCCATTTTAAGGAGAAAGGGGGGCGCACCAAAGGAATTAAAAACAGAATTTTTGGTGGCAAGCAGTAATTGGGTGTATCCTGTGGGTGTGGAGAAGTCCCATGTGAGACAAGCAGGTTGGAGAGGGGATGCAGTGAGACAGTGTAGAGATGAGTGAATTTTGTGAAATTCATTTTGTGTCTGATTTGTTGAAGCTTTCAAAAAATTTGGTTTGTGGTAAAATCAATTCTACAGGAATCAAAAATGCTCAGATTAGCCAGAAAATTGGTGTATAACAATCTGAAGTCTCCTAGGACTGAGATTGTTTTTTAGAATCCACAAAAAAACAAACAAAAAAGTTGGCACTACCTTAGTCTTGTTCCAAACATATTGTAACTCCTGAAGGACTCAATAGGACTTCATTGGGGCCGTGATATTTCTCAACACGGTGGTGCTCAGCATTCATGTGCCTAGTGTCCAATCTTCAACAAGGATGAAAATGCAGCACTCATCATTATTGCTATACTATATATTTTTATCTATGAAATATACATGATATTCACACATAACCATTACATTGATCTAACATTGGAGGACATTTAATCAGTCGGTAATCATAGTTACAATAAGAAGCTATTTACAACTCCTAGATCATGTGTAGAGTTTAGATTAGAAAGATCAAATGTAAAAATATAGACCTCAGGGTTTCCTAGGCCAGCAGAGACTCCCTGACTGGTAGAACAATGGATTACATTTTCTGTCCAGAGGAGCTTCTGTTTACAGTAAAGGTGACTACTGTATGTCACCTGGGTCTACACAGAAGCACCCTGACAAGTATCTTCCCTCCGCATTTTAAGTTATACAACTGCCACCAGTATTAGACAGTCAACCTTTGGCCATTAATGCCATATGGTAGTTGGACAATGGACTGCCAGATCGAAGCCGTGGGCTGAGATGTGTTTGAAAGCCCAAGGTGCAGAAGTCCCCCAGGAGTGGTGAGCCTAGGGTGGCCAAACTCACTTGGGGTGGGAGCCCACTGAGTGATGGCACATTTGCACGCACTTCAGTTTTACACATTTTGAGCGCACTCACCTCTATCCTTTGCCTGGACATTTGGCCTGTGTCCAGGCTGTAAATCAGCGCCCATTCACATTTTTTTTTTTTTAATGTTTCACTGTCTGTTCACTTTACACGTTGTATGTCACTAGGATTTTCAGGGTTGCCGCGCCTTTATGGGCAACCTGAGGTCTAGGGTGGGTGTGGTGGCCATCAGGTTCCTCATCCTCCCTGCAAAACCCCTTGGGCTCTTCCACCAGGAGGGAGGAGTGCTGATACCAGAGTGAACAAAAAGGGGACAGATTCTATAAATGTATCAAAAGTAAAGAATGAATCTGGATTGCACATCCTCATACTATGTTTTGATCTAGTAATTGCTTCTCAGCATAATTTAACATCGCTTCTCAGCGTAATAAGTGGTATACTACTTTTTAAATTAGCAGGTGTCTGCATGAGGGTTTATAAATTCCTACTTTCTCTCAGTTGGAGTTCCTGAGAGCAGAGAAAAAGGTGAGCTCTGATATGTGTTCACGTGTTGGGTGCGGTGCTGCGCGGCGGCCATTGTTGCCTTGGTGCTTGTGCTGGTAGGTTGGTGGAGCTCAGTGCCAGGGTGGCTTAGCTGGACAGCGGGGGCGCTGTCTGGCTGCTGGGCTCTGCCGTCTATTGGTATGGTGCTGTGGCGCTGGTGGCTGCGCCAAATTTAGAGTAGGTTCCCACTCGAGGAGGCAACCTTGGCGCGGTGAGTGGGCCTATGCTTTTTGATCAAAACGTATACTAATGCCTCATGTATACTATATGACATAGGGGTAGTATACCATTAATTACGCTGAAAAGCGATGTTAAATTGTGCTGAGAAGCAATTACTAGATCAAAACATAGTATGAGGATGTGCGATCCAGATTCATTCTTATTTTTGGATACATTGTTGACCTCCGTGCCTACAACTGGGGTGGCAGCCTGGATGGAAGCCGGAGCACAGACCGGTGTACCCTTGGCTGAGGGTTCCCACGAGCGTATTACTGGCTTCGGCTGGAGATTGCCTTTTGTCCTGGAGCCTTCTGGCCCGGAGGGCCTGTGAAAGACTGTAACCTAGTGCATAATTTTTGTGTGGCACACTGCACGATTTTTTGTTGCATGGGTGATGAAAGCACGCTCCTCTGGCTTTAAAAAAAAAAATAAAAATAGGTTCATTCATCATTAGAGCTATAATCCTTGTTGTATCTGGACCTGATAATCGGAATAAGGCTTCATCTCTGGAAAAGAACCGAGGATCACAATATACTTTAACAACATTTTGGTGTCTGGATTTACATTTTTTCTTTCTTTTTAATAGTAATGTAAAATTATTAGACAAGTGAATTACAGTGTGAGACATGAATAGTCTCAAGGTGTTGCAGTGTTACATTGTCACTGGAGATTCCTTTTCTTGGTATGGAAATGCAAGTAGGAAGAGTAGAATGAGGTATTACATGTCAGAATCAAATACTTACAAAGAACTGCAAGACCACATAAAAAGAATAGTATGCTTTATTAACAAAATTCATCAAATATAAAAGTGCAGGGACAATGGCGGCATGACTGGGGGGAGAACACAACGGTATCAATTCATGATAATTTGAACAAACCAAATTAAAGAGCAAGTGCTATGGCAGTATATAGGACAGAAGATAAAGTACAGGAAACAGCATCCAATTCAAGTGAAGAATACTGTTACTTTATTCCATCACCTTGGTACATGCTACGTTTCGGCTTATCCTCAGCCTTTATAAGCCGAAACGTAGCATGTACCAAGGTGATGGAATAAAGTAACACTATTCTTCACTTGAATTGGATGCTGTTTCCTGTACTTTATCTACTGAATTTGGAAGCCATTGGGACCAGACTCCAGGAGGAAACGTGCATCTAAGGAATACGCCAGCCACTGAACAGGTGCTGTATCACTACCTTTATCCATGAGTATATAGGACAGAATCAGCTATCCATATTGCATCTCCTCCAGGATGACGCCAACCCCAATGCGTTTTTCGGCGATCCTTCATCTGGTGGCTTGGTATCCGGTTATGTGACTGATTAGTCATGTGGTGATTCACGTCACATGCATTCAACCCTTGGTGTGCGATACTCTCGGAGCTAGGTGTATGTAATTTTACTGATTATTGGGCGTGCTGTATCGCACAGGCGATATGTCCGCCCCTGGACGTATGTCCTCCCCATGTTAATCAATGGGTAAAAATGGTATAAGAAGGAAGGTTATAGGTGAATGAACTGAGGTAACATCATTCTGGATATTAGTAGGTTCATTCATCATAAGAGCATAACCCTTGCTATAGAACCAAGGATCACAATTAGAGATGAGCGAATTTCATATTTTGACCATAACGCAATTCTATGACGGAATGCCTTTTCAGTTATTCATTCCGTCATAATAGAAGTCAATGGCCAGCGTAAACAGATCCGTCCAGTCTCCATTATGCAGGAGAGAACTCCCCACATGCACAGGAGCTCCTGTCCCAAACACGTTGTACCTGTGCTGTAGATGTGGCTGTAAACCCTGGATACCAGCAGTGTGTAATGCAATGGGAAAATGAATCCAGCAAGCAAAGGAGGCAGTATGGACGATCAAAGTACATTAGTAAGTGTCTTGTATTAACTTTATCAACATGATAAATGTTATTTGCTGAAGTGACACAACCCCTTTACTTAAATGTTTTATGGTTATTGTCATTGTACTCAGTAAGTAAATGTGTATTTTTATAGCATCATTTATGTAGAGTTGCTTTCTCCTAAAGAAGTGATGTCTTACTGCTGGTGGTTGTGGTTGCCCCCTAGTGGTAAATAGTAAGAATACATCTGCACAATGGCCAAACAGCATTATGTAGAGTTACCTATTTTATTGTATCATTTTATCTATCGTTTTTAAATAATGTTATTCTTTTTACCTTTATTAAACGTCATTACAATTCTCTTGGCTTATTAATGGACTATTACATATGATCAGAACTGTTAAACTTGAATGTATTGGAAAGGAATACATGATAGATAGTGATGAACGAGCATTCTCAGCCGAATACGATATTCGGCCGAGCATGACGTCGCTCGGGACTACGCAGTGTTCTGCCGAACAACGCCTGTGCTCCAGCGCCATGTTAGCCAATTAGCCAATTAGTGTGCGGGGAGGTACTGGCATTCACTGTAATGCCAGTAGCCATGTTGGCTAGTGGCATTACACTGATTGGCTGGCCGGGAACGCGTCATCGGGTGCTATATAGCACCCGATGACATGTGACCCGGCTCAGACCGAGTCAGGGAGAGATGCTGCAAGGAGGGACAGATAGTGTAGGGATATAAAATCGCTAGGCAGGGCTAGTTTTTCTGTTTCAAAGACCCAAAAGCCCTTTTAAGGGCTATTATATCTGGCTGCAATATATATATTTTTTGGGGGGTGGCAAAAATTGTGCAAGGTTGCCTGACCTAAGCACCACCTGCGCAGTGTGTGCATTATAACGTGTCTGTATTATATATACCTGACATCCGTTGCTATTTTTTCTGCCGTTAATCAAGGCGACATTATCTGTGTTGCGTCTGCATTATAACGTGACTGTATCCTATATACCTGACATCCGTTGCTATTTTTTCTGCCGTTAATCAAGGCGACATTATCTGTGTTGTGTCTGCATTATAACGTGACTGTAATCTATCTACCTGACATCCGTTGCTATTTTTTCTGCCGTTAATCAAGGCAACATTATCTGTGTTGCATCTGCATTATAACGTGACTATATCCTATATACCTGACATCCGTTGCTAATTTTTCTGCCGTTAATCAAGGCGACATTCCTGTGATGCGTCTGCATTATAACATTACTATATCCAATATACCTGACATCCGTTGCTATGTTTTCTGGTCATACACTTTTAAAAATCTGCGCTACTGTACTTGTGACAAACTTGCATATATACCATTTAATATGCGCAAGGCGAGCAGTAAAGGACAGGGAAGTGGACGTGCTGCTGATGGTGCACGCAGAGGCCATGGCTCTGGGCGCGGTGAAACTGTGCCCAAGAAACAAAGTCATCCAAAACTCATAGATTCATGTCACAGTTTGCAGGGCGGGGCAAGACACCACTCTTGACACCACACCAGTGCGAACAGGTAGTCGGTTGGATTGCAGCAGATAATGCTTCCAGTCGGTTAAGCACCACCTTCTCTTCCACAAAGTCCAGTCTCAGTAGCCAAGAGTCTGGTCAACCACATCCTCACCCTGATCCTCCTTCCTCCCACCTTGCAGAGTCTGGGCAAATAAGTGATCCGACACTTGGATATTCCAAGTAGCTTTTTTCATCACCGTTCCTTGATTCGGGCCTCTCGCCAAGCCTGTTTGAAGAGGGACAAGAGCAAACTCATGAGGATCCACAGTCTAAAGAAGATGACGGTGGGGAACGGCAATTAGTGTCTGGCGAGGTGCATGATGATGATGATGACAATGTTGAGACACAGTTGCCAATAAGTCAAGGGCAACTAGTGCCTCAAGAGGTTGATGATGACGATGAGACGCAGATAAGTCAGGTTCTTGTTAGGTCACCATGTCAGGAGGAGGATCAGAGTGAGGAAGTGGAAGAGGAGGTGGTGGACGATGAAATCGCTGACCCAACCTGGGAAGGTGACAAGCCGAGCAAGGACAGCAGTAGAGAGGGGGAGGGATCCGCAGCCACTGCAACAGGCTGGAAGAGGCAGTGGGGTGGCAAAAAGGAGAAGGCAGGCCAAACCAGGCTCGCAACAGTTCCCTGGAGCAGCCCCTTGCGGAAATCTCCCTTAGGTGTTCCGCAGTCTGACGCTTTTTTGAGGAAAGTGCTGGCGATAAACGAATTTGCAAACCTGTGCCATACCAAGATGAGCAGGGGCGTAAACACCAGCAACCTGACCACCACCAGCATGATCCGCCACATGCTAGCAAAGCACCCTAATAGGTGGGCCGAATGCCTGGGTCCACGATCTGTGTCTGCAGGTCACACCACTGCCTCCTCTTCCCCACTGTTACGTGCTGTCCAAGACGCAGGCCCAGATGCCTCCCACCCTGCACCTGAAACCTTCGCAAGAACCATGAGCAAGTATGTCCACTTCAGTGTCCCAGCGCAGCGTTCAAATATCCTTACCCCAGGCATTTGAACGCAAGCGCAATTACCCTGTCACCCACCCACAGGCCATAGCACTAAACGCACAACTTTCCAAATTGCTGGCCCTGGAAATGTTGCCGTTTAGGCTGGTGGACACCGAGGCTTTTCGCAGCCTGATGGCGGCGGCTGTCCCTCGTTACGCAGTCCCCAGCCGCACTATTTTTCCCGGTGTGCCGTCCCCGCCTTACCAGCATGTTTCCTGAAACATAACCCGTGCCCTGACCAACGCAGTTACTGGGAAGGTCCACTTAACAACTGACACATGGACAAGTGCTTCTGGCCAGGGACACAATATTTCCCTGATGGCACACTGGGTGAACGTTGTGGAGGCTGGGAGCAAGTCGTACCCTGGGATGGCACAGGTGCTACCGACGCCAAGGATTGTGGGCCCTACTTCCATCCGGATTTCCGCCACCACCTACAGTAGCGGCTGCAACCCCTCCCTCTCTTCCTCCACCCCCTCCTCCACTTCCACTGCAGAATTCGAATCTTGCAGCACCAGTCAGACGTCAGTCAGTAGCTGGAAGCAGTGTAGCACAGCAGTCGGGAAGCGGCAACAGGTCGTGCTGAAGCTTATTTGCTTAGGTGACAAACAGCACACCGCTGCAGAGCTGTGGCAGAGCATAAGGGACCAGGCTAAGCTGTGGCTCTCGCCACTCAACGTACAGCCAGGCATGGTTGTGTCTGATAACGGCCGCAACTTGGTGGCGGCTTTGGAGCTGGGCAACCTCACACACATACCATACCTGGCCTATGTTTTCAACTTAGTGGTTCAGCGGTTTCTGAAAACCTACCCCAATTTTCCTCAGCTACTGGTGAAGGTGTGCTGCCTGTTTGGCCATTTCCGAAAGTCACCTACAGCTTCAGCCGGCCTGGCAACGCTGCAGCAGCGCTTACGCTTGCCAGCTCACCGACTGCTGTGCGACCTGAGCATGCCGCTGGAATCTTCACCTTCCCACATGTTGGGCAGGCTTTGTGAACAGCAGGGAGGCCAGTAGGGAATACCAGCTGCAACACGGTCGGTGCCTTTCCAGTCAGCTTTCCGCTCTTCACAAGCCGACGAGTGGGCATGATGTCTGACCTCTGTGAGGTTTTACGCAACTTTGATGATCTACACAGAGTGGTGGAGCCGGCGATAATCGCAATTATCAAGCGTAACCATCCCACTTTCTGTGTCTACTAAAAAAGCTCACTGCTCACAATAAGGGGGGCGCTTTGCGTGTGGAAGAGGTGGTAAATGGGGGAAGACCCTACACAGGGTGATAGCCAGACCACCCCTCGGTTCGTCTTCTCAGCAAATTGGAGGAGGAGCAGGATACGGTTGCCACCCGGTACAGATCCGGTAGTACCCATAGCAGGTTTTACACCATCTCTTCGGCGTGGATGCGCTGAAGAGGACGAGGAGGAGGATATTGAGAGTCATCTTCCTGGTGAGGAGAGCGAAGCCTTGTCTGTTGGGACTCTGGCACACATGGCTGACTTCATGCTATGCTGCCTTTCCCGTGACCCTCGCGTTATACGCATTTTAGCCAACACCGATTACTGGTTGTTCACCCTTCTTGACCCCCGCTACAAAGAGAACTTCTCATCTCTCATTCCTGTAGTGGAGAGGACAAGCAAAAATGGTGCAATACCAGAAGGCCCTTGTAGAAAAAATTGCTCCAAAAAATTTGTAGTATGTAAAATTTGTAGTATGTAAGTATGTAGTCCCTTGGCCACCCGAGGGGGGAGACGAGGGGAACACACAGCAGTTCCAACAAAGGCACTCTCCAAGGCCTGGGACAGTTTCATGACACCCCGCCAGCACCCTCACCCTGATGTGCGGCCTAGTGTCACAAGGAGGGAAAAGTTTTGGAAGATGGTAAAGGAGTACCTAGCTGACTGTGTCAACTTCCTCAGCGATCTCTCTGTGCCTTATTATTATTGGGTATCTAAGCTGGACACGTGGCACGAACTGGCACTCTACGCCTTGGAGGTGCTGGCCTGCCCTGCCGCCAGCGTTTTGTCTGGAGCGGGTATTTAGTGCCGCTGAGGGCATAATTACTGATAAGCGCATCCGCCTGTCAACTGAAAATGCTGTCATGCTTATCAAAATGAACAAGGCCTGGATTGCCCCTGACTTCTCTACCCACCCGAGGAAAGCGGCTTAACATGAAGGAACCTTAAATGTGGCTTTTAGGGTGTATTGAATACACTGTATTCCCATGTACCCCTTCCTCTTCTCGTCCTCTTCCTCCTCATCCTCCAACATATGAAACTACTTAATAGGCTCGACGTTTCACCAGCCGGCCCTGAACTATAATGTTTTAGATGGTCAGCTCACCAGCAGGCCCTGAACCATAATGTTTTAGACGGTCAGCTC
>ONZH01012083.1:0-158444 GCA_900303285.1 Rhinella marina | reverse complement strand
CCCTTTTTTCCTTCTCCAGCCCGATACAACCAGCAGCGACAGCCTGGCACTACCAGGGTGGGAAGGGACACGGTTATTGGCCCTTCCCAGCCTAATGGTACCAGCCTGCAGCCGCCCCAGAACTGGACCCTCAATTTAGAAGGTCCGGTCCTGCGGGTACCTGGCTCTTCCCGACACCCCTGGTGGCGGTGGGTGCCGGGGTAATAGATGTTGGGGTTAGTGCTGGCCATACCGGCAAGCACTAAGCCCAGTATTAGTAATCAGGGCCGTCTGTAGATAGCCATGATTACTAAAACTGCAATGTTGTAAAGAAACACACACACACTTATAAAATATTTTATTGAAATAAATATTCCCCCAGACCCCTGTTTGACCATTTTATTGAAAGAAAAAAAAATTTATAGATGTGATCTTCATCCTCCGAGGTTGTCCTCCGCATACACGATCCTACAGAAATGGGAAAAAATGCAGACATCAGTCATTGGCCTAACAGCCTAGTGCCCGGCAGACCACAGACCAGACTGCGGTGCCCAGAGCAGACCCCAGATCTGGGTACTGCCATCTGATCTGGGGTCTGCTCTGGGCACTGCCACCCCAAACCTGATGACGGTGCCCTGAGCAGACCCCAGGCCAGGTGGCAGTGCCAAGAAAAGCTGGGTGGAAGTAACGAACAATGAAAAAGTTTCTCAGATCAAACTAAGTCATGCACTACCACCCTAAGGGCTCATGCACACGAACGTGTGCCACCCGTTGCCGTGCTGCGGGCCGCATACGGCGGGCCCGCAATAAATGGGCACCGGCCATATGCAGCCTGCATCATGGATCGCGGACCCATTCACTTCAATGGGTCCGCGATTCGTGACATGCGGAGTGGACGCACGGATAGGAACACCACAGAAGCACTACGGTGTGCTTCTGTGGTGTTTTTGGCCGTTGCTCTGCACCGCAAAAAAGTAGCTCAAGCGCTACATTTTTGCAGGGTGGGGAAGCTCCGATGTGGATCGCGGACCCCAATCAAGTGAATGGGGCCGCGATCCAAATGCGGTGTCCCCAAGGAAAGCGCCCGTGCACATTCGTGTGCATGAGCCCTAACTCTGTTACCTGTCAGTGGATAAAATCCCTGTGGTGGAGGAATAATCAGCATCACAATTGGAAATAGCATAGGAGGCACAGTCAGCAATGTTATCACAGTGCAGACCACAACAAGATGGCCGCTGGACACTATATTGTGGAAGACAATCTCTTGTTATCAGATAAGCAAGTAAGAGCAGTGTGATGTCACAAGAGGTGTGAATAGCCAGATAACAGTTTACAGCACTGGGCTACAGACGACCTCCCTACACTCAACTTTTCAGTTGTGCTCCCCCTGCTGGTCAACATAGGAAGTTCTACACAATTATTATGAATTTTTTAAATATTTCCTTTAATAAAAAATTATAAGCACAAAAAATTCTAAAACTTACATTGCATGTTTTAACATTTTAGATATATTTCTAATTTTTGACGACAGTTGTCCTTTAAAAAAAGTCTGAATGATAAATCTTGAGTGTAATTCATTAACATAGCTAACCACGTCCACTTCCACTCCCATATTTTAAAAAAGTAGCAAAAATGTTTGTGCAAGTGAGCTCAAAAAGTAGCAAAAGTCTATTTTTGCAACATTTTGAAGGCAGAATTCTGTAGTGAAGGCATGATAAATCAGGTGTCCAAGCCTACTCTCTGCTAGTCCCCTAACTGCGCTGTGTCACCAGTCTCCTCTATACTGTGCTGACTTGTACTCTCTGGACGTGTGCAGTGCAGTCAGGTGCACTATGCCTGGATCATCGCTGTAGAGGCCAGTAGACGAGGGACTGTCCGCATGTGCAGAACTGCAGTGAAGAGCTTCATTGTCAACAAGGTCATTTAAACCAACTGTCTTTTCATCACCATGGCAGATGAAGAAATGTTTGTTGTCTGGACAACTACAATGTGTTTGTATGAAAGATTGCCACACTGTATAGCTCAGTGGTATATTTTACATGTAGTGGTAATATCAGTTTCCTAATAATTTAAATAATCATTAAACTGCTGTATTGAGGTTTCATATTGTCACTTTAATTGCAGGGCATATCTCATTTGGCTATAAATATGTAATGTCTCACACCGGAGTTGCAAATAATAATCAAAATGGATATGTAAATTAAAAAAAGTTCATCTACAATCATTTTGAGCACCTTATCATATGCATGTATCTCTACTCACTACGTCCATAATGATGTTTTGTCGTCTTTATACATGCTGTCTTCCCTCTATTAATCAGTGTATTTTCATTCTATCGCTTTAATACAACTTAACAAATAATGGGGCACGTTTATGACTTTTTGAACTAGCGTAGTGTACACCATATTCACAGTGTGGCTCACTTCTTGTAGGGAATGCATTTTGAGATACAAAATAATAATTTCAGGTCGGGCTTGGCATTTTAACTCACATTTTTCTGTTTAGAAAATCTGTTGTGAATCTTAGGAAATCTGTGAGACTCTGGGGCAGATTTACTGCAAAACTGGCTGAATTTGTACCAACTGGTGTATGTGCTTTGAGCTACATTTATAAAGTTTTTTATAAAAAAAATCAAAAAAAAAAATCAAAAGATCAGTTCAAAAAGTCGCATCTTGATAAATTACATTCTTAGGCCCCTTTCACACGGGCGAGATTTCCGCGCGGGTGCAATGCGTGATGCGAACGCATTGCACCCACACTGAATCCTGGCCCATTCATTTCAATGGGGCTTTTCACATGAGCGATGCTTTTCACGCATCAGTTCGCCGTTGCATGAAAATCGCAGCATGTTCTATATTCTGCGTTTTTCACGCAGCCCTGGCCCCATTGAAGTGAATGGGGCTGCGTGAATAACGCATTGCATCCGCACGCAAGTGATTCACTGATGGTTGCTAAGAGATGTTGTTTGTAAACATTCAGTTTTTTATCACGCGCGTGAAAAACGCATTAAAACGCTTCGCACCTGCGCGGAAAAAACTGAATGAACGTACACAATCGCAGTCAAAACTGACTGCGATTGCGTGTGGATGCGTGCCGATTTTCCGGAACGCATCCGGACTGAATCCGCGACGCCCGTGTGAAAGAGGCCTTAGGCCTTTTTCACACGAACGATACAGATGAGGTCCGGATCCCGGGTTCAGGGAAACTCGCACCATTTTGCAAGCAAGTTCAGTCAGTTTTGTCTGCGATTGCGTTCATTTTTTTCCGCGTGGGTGCACTACATTTTGATGAGTTTTTCACATGCGTGATAAAATACTGTAGGTTTACAAACAACATCTCTTAGCAACCATCGGTAAAAAAACGCGCTGCACCCACACTTGCTTCAGGATGCAATGCGTTTTTCACTGAAGCCCCATTCACTTCTATGGAGCCAGGGCTGCGTAAAAAACACAGAATTTAGAACATGCTGCGTTCTTCACGCAACGCAAGAAAAAAAACGCTTGTGTGTACCGACCCATTGAAATGAATAGGTCAGGATTCAGTGCGGGTGCTATGCGTTCACATCACGCATTACACCCGTGCAGAAAATTCGCTCATGTGAAAGGGCCTTAGGGTTCATGCACACAAACTTATTTTTTGTGGACACATTCACTTCAATGGGGCCACAAAAAATGCGAACAGCACACCCAGGGGCGGATTGGGAACTTAAAGTGGGCCTGGAAAAAAAACAAAACTAAAACTGGCCTCATGTTAAAGGCGAGTCCAAATTGACAGAAGGCGGGATGACAGAAGTAGGCGGGGCCAGCAATACCATAATGCAGGACAAAATACCACCCCTGCAGAACAAATACCATAGTGCAGCACAAAATACTGCTGCTGCCCCACAGTATGAAGGTGTATCATCATCTTGAGGATGGCAATATAACAGAATTCAGGAGGGTCCCTGCAGCCACTGGCCAGGTGCGTATGTGCCTGATGCTCCTATATTATGTACCTTGCTGATGGCCAAGAGGAAGGATTAAGTGGCCCCTGGGCGTCGGCCTACCGTGAAATTTCCCTGTAAGGTCTATGGCTAATCTGCCCATGAGCACACCTATGTGCTATCTGCCTCTGTATATTGATTCCGTTGCCCTGCAAAAAAATAGAACATGTCCTATTCTTGCACGTTTTACAGACAAGAATAGGAAATTCACATTCACCAGCCCATTGCCCAGCAAAGAGACATAAGCGGGGTTTTTTATAGAGTCACTGATGGACTGGGTAAGGGGGGTCAGAGCACTAGGGTATTGGGGAGCCAAAAGGTGGGGCTTGAGCCTCGGGCATGATCTTGGGACGGGGGCAGACGTATTAAGTGTAATCAGGGGGCAAGGCCCCTTACCCCAGCTTTCTTCTCAGTCTGTCTTCTCACCACTGGCCACAGAAAAAACACCATAATGAACGCTTTCAGTTTTATGGCTCCGGCAGCAGAAATATTCCAGAACAAATGTACAGTATGTGTATGAGTTCTAAAGCCTTATTGACACATAGCTTTAGTTTTATTTTGTGTTGGTGTAGCTCACAGTTGAAAAACATTTCTGCATTTATAGGGGCATAGGGCATCATTTTTAATATGTTTAAAATGTTTTCACTTTCCAACTCTTTTTTTACTATAAATGAGTAAATCAGTAAATGGTACAAGAAATTAAACAACCTATAATCAATTAGACCTCATAGTAAGGCACACCAAAGAAATGTAATAAATAGTGATGATCGAGCACCGCGATGCTCGGGTGCTTGGGTGCTCTGGCCGAACACTAGGTGGTGTCGAGTGCTCGGCCGAGCACCCGAGTATGATGGAAGTTAATGGGAGAAGACCAGGCACCCCCTGCTCTGCAGAAGGGAGGGTGTCTGGTTCATAGGGAAACGTCAGAAAATGGTAGAAACACCACAGAAATGGTTAGGGAACAGCATGGGGAGGATGTCTGGATGCATCTTGGACTCCAAAGTCGTTGATATTCACGATGATGTCCGACTATTACGCCACTTTTACGGAATGACAATAATACCCCCCAAATATAACATTGATTTTACAGGAAATATTGTTAGGAAACATATATTTACTTGTATATAAAGCGCAAGTAGTAGCAGGCCCTCACCCCTAATATTTTACACGGTCAGATCACCAGCAGGCACTCGCCCCTAATGTTTTACACGGTCAGCTCAGCAGCAGGCAGTCGCCCCTAATGTTTTACACGGTCAGCTCATCAGCAGGCACTTGCCCCTAATGTTTTACACGGTCAGCTCATCAGCAGGCACTCGCCCCTAATGTTTTAGATTGTCAGATCAGCAGCAGACCCTCACCCCAAATGTTTTTGAGTGTCAGCAGCACTGAACGTCAACTTGTCAGGATGAGGTAGTAGTAACATAGTTTATAAGGCCGAAAAAAGACATCTGTCCATACAGTTCGGCCTGTTATCCTGCAAGTTGATCCAGAGGAAGGCAAAAAAAACCCTGTGAGGTAGAAGCTAATAGTCCTCACTTTAAGAGAAAAAATTCCTTCCCAAAGAGGAAGAGGTGGATGATGAAATCACTGGCCCAACATGGGAAGGAGGCAAGCTGAGCGTGGACAGCAGTACAGAGGGGGAGGGATGCTGCAGCACCGCAACAGGCTGTAAGAGGCGGTGGGATGGCAAAAGGGAGAAGGCAGGCCACACCAACAAGTGTGGACGATAAAAGAATTGTCATTTGCAACCTGTGCCGTACCAAAATGAGCAGGGGCATGAACACTAGCAACCTGACCACCACCAGCATGATCTTCATGGCAGCAAAGCACCCTAATAGGTGGGCCAAATGCCTGGATCCACAATCAGTGTCTGCGGGTCACACCACTGCCTCCTCTTCCCTGTGTTACGTGCTAGCCAAGACGCAGGCCCAGATGCCTCCCCCCCTGCACCTGGACCCTCGCAAGCACCATCAGCGAGCACATCCACTTCTGTGTCCCAGCGCAGCGTATAGATGTCCATACCCCAGGCCTTTGAACGAAAGTGCAAATACCCAGCCACCCACCCACAGGCCATAGCACTAAATGCACACCTTTACCAATTGCTGGCGCTGAAAATGTTGCTTGTGGACACTGAGGCTTTTCGCAGCCTGATGGCGGCGGCTGTCCCTCGTTACTCAGTACCTAGCTGCCACTATTTTTGTGGGTTTGCCCTCACCGCCTTACACCAGCATGTGTCCCGTAACATAACTCGTGCCCTGACCAATGTGGTTACTGGGAAGGTCCACTTAACGACTGACACATGGACAAGTGCTTCTGGCCAGGGACGCTACATTTCCCTGACGGCACACTGGGTGAACGTTGTGGAGACTGGGAGCGATCGTACCCTGGGATGGCACAGGTGCTACCGACACAAAGGATTGCGGGCCCTACTTCCATCAGGATTTCCCCCACCACCTACATTAGCTGCTGCAACCCCTCCTTCTCCTCCACCACTTCCATCTAGGAATTCTCATCTTGCAGCACCAGTCAGACTTCAGTCAGTAGCTGGAAGCAGTTTAGCACAGTGGTGGGGAAGCGGCAACAGGCTGTGCTAAAACTTATTTGCTTAGGTGACAAATAACACACCGCCACAGTGCTGTGGCAGGGTATAAGGGACCAGGCTGAGCTGTGGCTCTCTCCACTCAACCTACAACCAGGCGTGGTTGTGTCTGATAACGGCCGCAACTTCGCTTTGGAGCTCGGCAAGCTCACACACATACTTTCACTCTCAGGTGTGGGGGGAAAACCACACAGAGCGTAGGAGGGAAAGAAGATTAGGCCTGGAAACTAAGGAAGGTAGATGGACACCTCCTAAAGGAAACCATGACTCTAATCCTGATTGACTACCAGTATGAACAGGCCTCAAATGTAGGCAAGTTCATACACAGGAACCTAAACCAAACTGACCCTATAGGACCCTGGAACTAATGACAGGAATGAGTCTACCTGTTCCTCCAACAGGAAGAACGAACAGGAGTCTCCGTCAGGCCAAACAACTGCTTCAACTTAGTGATTCAGCAGTTTCCCAAAAACTACACTTTTTTTGCCTGAGCTGCTGGTGAAGGTGCACATTTCCGAAAGTCACCTACAGCTTCCGCCGGTCTGGCAATGCTGCAGCAGCGCTTACACTTGCCAGCTCACTGACTGCTGTGCGACCTGAGCACACGCTGGAACTCTACCTGCTCACAATAAAGGTGGACAGCGCTGCATGTGGAAAAGGTTCTGATAAGCGGCCTAGTGTCACAACTAGGAGGGAAAGTTTTCTAAAATGGTAAAGGAGTACCTAGCTGACAATGTAAACGTCCTCAGCGATCCCTCTGTGCCTTATAATTATTGGGTGTCTAAGCTGGACACATGGCACGAACTGCGGTCTAAATTATTGGTATTAAATGTAACAGCGGATGACAGCTACATAGACTTTTGAACGGTTGTAATACACAGTGCACCTAGTGTTACTGACAGGGCACACTTGGGGTTTTTTTGCCACCCAAAAAAAAAAAAGAAGACGTATTTCACAATGGACTTTAGTCTTTTTGGAACAGAAACAATCTTTCTACCTACCCAAATCTTATCCCTATAGTTTAATTCCCTCCTTCGGCAAATTAAACTGCAGATGCAAATGAGGAACTGCGGCCTAAATTAACGGAAGATGGCTACTGGCATTACACTGAATGACATCCCTCCCCGCACGCTAATTAGCGTGTGGGGAGGTGACTCGAGCATGGCGCTCGAGCACACGCGGTATTCGGCCGAATACCGCATGTGCTCGAGCACCATGCTCGAGTCACCTCCCCACACGCTAATTAGCGTCCGGGGAGGGATGTCATTCAGTGTAATGCCAGTAGCCATCTTCCGTTAATCCCGAGCACCGCCATGTACGGCCGAATAGTGTTCGCTCAACACTAGTAATAAATAAATGTTTGAAATATATGTTTAAATGTAATAAAATAAGTGTTTATTTGTTTGTATCTTAATGAATTGAAATAAAGGATATATATTTTTATATCTTCTGTTGATTTTCTGTTCTGGGTATTCACACCAATAGGTTGTATAGGATTAGGTACAAGAAGTTAGTAGCCCAATAATGTACCATGGCACAGCTGATTGTTGACAGCAACATAACATGGGAGAAAAGCGAATTTGATGTGGCAATGGGGAAATATAATTAAAATTATAATAATGAGTTGAACTGACATACCATCTAGGCTGGAGGCTTGGTGTCCAAAGATTTGACATGACAAGGGCTGATCTTACGGCTCAAAAAAATGTAGCCCCAGGCATGTAGCTAATAGGGACTCTCATTTGGGAATGGTTGTTATCCCAAAAAGTCTTTTTATAAAGAGAATATTGTGACAAAGATACCAGAATTTTAGAATAGAATTCTTTTGATGGCGTTAATCTTTTGATAAAGTAATGTGTTTTATACGTGAACTTAGTTGTTTTTTGCCATCTTCATATTGGCTAAAATTTATTCATATCGAATCACACTATGAGGATTGATTGATTTCAGTGTTCCAAGATTACAAGAATTTAGTATTTAGGATTGATGACATGTGATAATCATCTTTGCTGAAACGTTTTATTTTATTCTATATGTGCAGTATCTGCACACCAATGCTTTACTTTTTTCTGTAGTCAAATTCAACTTTGTTTTTTTTTTCAGTGAATAATATTAGATAATAATTGTCTTTCTGACAAAAAATAAAAAAAAAAATAAAAAAAAACAGAATGATTTTTGTAAAAACTCATGGTTTTTTAAAGGTTTATAGTTGCTATTCCTGGAAATTACCTATACAGACCTGTAGATTTTGAAATCACCTAGAGTCTATTAATGTATAGCAGTGAATACAGTTCATCCTGCTATTCCACAGTATGCATGAGACGTGGTACGGCAGATTGGAATTTGTTCTTAATAGTACTATACTATGCTGAAGTGAACCCATTCACAATGATCAAGTTGGTTGTATTTTTTGGAGAAATGCATGACATATTATGTCAGATTAATAAAATAAGAATAACCTACTGTTTCATACTGTGGGTGTATTATCTAAGACTCTTATGTGGTTGTGGTTGAAGAAAAAGAACACAATGTATACTTTGTTAATTAACTTTACTGTAAATTAACTTGAATAAGAAAATGTTTACGTATAAAGATCTTTCCACGTCTCTTACATTATGCCAAATGTCTGAATAGTAGGTTTCACTGTACTCAAGATAATAAATTTGGGTGTTTTGATTAGGGTCCCAATCGATCACAAATTCCAAAGGCCTAAACTTCAGCACTCCAAAAATTGCTGTACTTTTATTGAAGTAAATTTAGGGTGGCATATACATGTGACACTTCAGTCAGAGAGACAATTATCAAATACCAGTTGCCATTTGTGGTATAGAAGAAAGGTTTGTAGCACAGGGGAAAGGTGAATAATCAAGTACTTTCCTTTGGTGGCTATTCACATTTCGCCTGCATTACAAACTTTTCCTTTATACCACAAGTGACAACTAGTGATTGAACAAAGGTCTCTCTGCCCGAAACATCACACATATACGTTGCCCTAAATTTACTTAAATAAGGCTGGTTTCACATTAGCACTAAAATATTCTGGCATATCCAGATACTACCTTTCCCCGCTGGAGCCCATTGATGATAATGGGACCCAGTAGGAATCCAGCTTGTTTTCTGCATTAGAGCGGACAAAAATATGCCTGGCCGAATCCCAGAAACAGGCTGGGTCCCATTATAGTCTGTGCTTTGGCCGTTTCTGGCTATGCTGGATACTTCTCTGTCGGATTAGCCTGCTTGAAGATTTTGGCCCTCGTGTAAAACTACCATAAAAGCACCACAATTATTAGGCAACATTTTGGAGTGCTGAAGTTTATGGGGGTGATTTATCAATACTGGTGTAAAGGAAAACTGACTTTGTTACCTCTAGCAGCCAATCAGATTCCACCTTTTATTTTTCATAGATCCTATGGAAAATGAAAGTGGAATCTGATTGGTTGCTATAGGCAACTAAGCCAGTTTTCTTTGACATTGGTTTTGATAAATCTCCCCTCATGTCTTTGGAATTATGCCAAATATGATTTTAAAAGCTAAGATTCTTCTAAAGTCTATTGTTTAGAAAATTCTCCAATACATTATTAGAAAGTCCAAAGTTTTAAAAGGAAGGGGATGTCCTCCATTCATTACCTTTATCCAAAGTGCAGAACAACTATAAACTGTGGCTGGTAATCCAGAAATCCTAGTATGTCTAAAATTAATGGACAATCGGAGTAAAGAACAAATAGAATTGTCTTAATCTTTATTTACACTCATCTGGGGCTGTGGGGGAAGTGAACACTTGCTGCTGGGTACCATTACAGACTATAGCTGATTGCTGGAGGTCTGAGTATTAAAACGCCCTGGAATCAGCTTGGTTTCAGGAGATCTTTCAATGGGTCCTTATACACAGGCTGATTTCAGACAGGATAGGGACAGTGTAAAACGTAAACTTTATTGATGTTTATGTGTTTATAGTGTGTTTGGTGCAATTTATTTGGTGCCGTATTCCGAACACTGGTAAACATCTCGGTCCTGGTGTCAATAAGCTGTCGAATTAGGTACAGAGGGGTGATTCAATGAGCAAACGCTCATCTTTAAATTCCTTTTATGGAAAAAAATGATTCCCAATATGTGATAATCAGACAATCTGACAAGTATACTCTCTGATTGATGAGTGAAGGGGTTTATAACATGCATAGAAGTCCATGTTGTCCTCCCCCTGGGAACATGTACAATTAGACAGGAAGAGAGAAGGCCCTATGTCTCTCTCTCTCCACTGTGCCACCAGCACTCCCCCAAGGCCCCACTTCTCTTCCTCCACGCTGGCTGTTATCTCTTCTGGCTGAAGAGGAGGGGGGGCTACTTTCTAATGGCATATCTCAGGTTCAATAACAGCTACAGATTCAGGTTTTGTTTTAAAGCTGACAATCTTCACTTTAAAACAGGACCATGATGCATCTTGACTTAGAGCACTTAGAAATTGGGTTGGGAATGAACGCTGCAGTTATTTGCATCTTTCACATCCAGCCATCAGGAGCAGGGACGTATGTTGTATATCCTTGGAAGGGAGATGGTTAATCCTTTTTAAGGTTATGTTAGCTAAATCATGAGATGTTATTGGTAAGGGCATGTCCACATCGGCGTTGGAGGATCAGTTCAGGCCTCCATTGCAAATTCCACAAAAAATGTGCAGCAGTACTTTTCTTTTTGTTAAAAGAGCAGACATCAGAACGGAAACCAAATAGACCCCATTATAATCTGTGGATTGTGTCCGCCCCACGACAATGGAAATAACTAGCGGATATGTAAACATGGTCTAAGGCTACTTTTGCGGCCTCCGATCTGCATTTTTCGTTGATAAAATGCGGTCCCATTCATTTCTGCGGGTCCGCAAAAAATACTGATAGCACACTGTGTGCTATCCACATCCGTATGTCCGTTCTGTAGCCCGCAAAAAAAAAAAATAGAACATGTCCTATTCTTGACCGTTTTCAGACAAGGATAGGTATTGTTACTATGGATACAGGAAAAAAAACGGTTGCCATACGGACGTCATTCTTTTTTTTTGCAGATCCGCAATTTGCGGACCGCAAAACACAACGGTTGTGTGAAAGAAGCCTAAAGCAGTCCATTACTGAATATCAGTCGAAATGCTATATGTAGTGCCTATTTGCAAAACTTAACAATCTACAGGCTCTGAATCAGAATTTGAACTTGACCTGAAACATGAAAAATCTAGAGTCTGATTAGATTAGACATTTCGATATATGACTAGGATCCCCAGGTTTCTGGCAGCATAGCTACTGTATGGTAGGTGCATTGAGAGATGAGAGTCCTAGAGCATTGGTGATAAAAATTTAGACTGCTCACTGTCAATATATCTCCATTCAGATGGCATGAGTGTAAAAACAGCAGTATAATAACAAGTAAAAATGTTGGAGCTGATTATGTAAAAAGTGGGCAAATTACATGTTTCCAGTGACCTTTATATAAACTGAAACAGCTCGGGCATGTAGAATTTAAGCATTAAAAAAAGGGAAGGAAACGCAATATATTGTGGGACTGCAAGTAGTACATGAACCTCATAAACTTTATACGGAAACAGCTGTCTGGAAAATCACAATCCTTCAGATGACTTAGATGATTCCGTATTTCCTTTAAAACAGTTATTGCTGAAAAAGCATTGATCGTGAAACAGTATTCATTAGTTGCTTTATATCTGTAATCGTAATTTTTCTTTTTTTTATCAACATGTTTTTATTGAGTTTAGTTTTCTTATTTTTATCCAGTCATGTATCAACTTGACAGACAGAAAAACAGTGGTGGTGGTGTGTGTGTGTGTGTGGGGGGGGGGGTTGAGAGTGAGAGAATGTTCACTATGTTAGGGTGGGCCCATCAGTAAGAAGGTGGCAGAGGGCATCATATGCTTGACTGGTCCAAACTGGAGTGTGGCAGGAAAAAAAATCATCTACGGGTTCCAAACAGTTGAGGTCATCATGTTGTTGGTGCACATGAGGGGGCAGTCTTTAGGGTTGGTTCACCTAAAAGTTAAAGGAGAGGGACTTAATGATAGAGAATAGAAGATGCACAGCCATAAATCACCTCAAGGGGCTGAAGTAAAAAGAAAGAGTACATATCAAAAATGAGGAAGCAATCACTTGAAGCAGTTGGAAATACCAGTCAACTAGACTGGGTTTCTACCAAGCAAGAACTGCCCCAAAAACCAAACTGTACAGCAGAAACATTCCCAGATTCTGGATTTAATATGAACAGGCAAGATTTGAATAATAGGGTGCCAGTCAGATCTCAATTAGTTTTTTTTTACTTTACCCTTTAAAGTAATAATAAACTGTTTGTGTATTTGGGGAATAGATGTGTTGGTATCTGTCAACTGGTCAAAAAGAGCCCAGCCAGGCATAAGGGAAGCATGTTGAAAAGTATTTATGTGTGTAAATACTAAAATCCTGTCTCAAAAGGACGGAGTTAATTGGCAGAACCACAAAGAGTAGTATAAGACAGCTATGTCTTCCCACACCTGGGACAAGCTGGGGGGTTAATACAGTTCTCTTGTGAATATTCCTTAGAGGAGAAATATCACCTGTGTGTCATATTTAGAGAAACATCTTCCAGGAGGAAATGGCTGGAAACTGGAATGTATTTCAAAGCTTTATAAAGAGCTTGAAGAATCAGATTGATAGTAAGGTCCAGGTCTTGGAAGACCCAATGGCACAAACCCCTATCAAACACCTCCTAATTTATTTGTTTACAGATGAACAAGTAGAGAACGAAGATACTTGTGAGGCTCAGTCAGAGTAACAAGTCCATGACAAAAATTAGCATCCCTGTCCTCCTACCTCATGGAGAACAACACACCTGGCATGTATTTTTGGGTGTAGTAATGAGTCTCTGTTGCCTCATGTTCGCCTGTTTACTAGCATTGCTGGGGTATTTGCTATAGAACTGCCTCACATATCAGTCTGAGTTAGGTTATCACCTAGCTTGGCCTGGTTAACTTAGGGTGGACCAGCTGTTGATTGTGTAGCCTTTGTATGATTAGGCTTCCTGCTTCTCTAGTTGCTGGGGATGGTGGATGCTCTGTGAGTTTTGTCTATTGTGTTCTATCAGTGTATCCTGGTCCTCTGATATTTCCTTGTTGTCAACACTGAAGTTTGTTTATTTGCCGAGGTTTTTTTTTCTTGGCTGTCTTGCTGGGTTGAATTTCAGAGCACTGCCATTTGTCCACTCTGGATGCCATTACCATCTCCCATCTACTCCATTGCCGGACTCCCATCTCCTTCATCTTTGGCCATCATTCAGTTTCTGTGATCTATCAGTTAGTTTATTTCAGTACATTATTGATTACCAGTGTTGATACATGCCTCATGTTTCTCCATCTGTGTAATAACTGCCTGTCCGAGCTCCAACCTTCAGCTTCAGCCTAGGCATGGCCACACCGGGAGGAACGTGCTTCTGAGCCACACCTCCTGGTGACGTGCCTGCATGCTCTGTTTCTCCCCGCAGCTGGAGATTAGCAGGGGGCTGATTAGCACATCTGCTATATTACTGTGTACTATTGTTTCTGACTAATGGAGCACCAAGTCAATGGACCTATCAGGTTCTGATCCAGGGAATTGGCACTCTATTTAAATCCCTTCCTGGCCATAGACCACTGCCAGTGATAGTTTTGCTTGGCTCACTAGCTGTGTTCCTTGTTCCCTGTTACTGCATTTGTGTACTGATTCCTCTCTGCTTCTGACCTAGGCTTGTCTTCTCACCACCCTCTGTCTCTCATTTGGTACTTCATAAACCATCTGGTTCTGACCCATTCCCATACGACTCTGCTTTTTTGTTTGTTGTCTGTTGGTGTTTGTCTGTCCCTGCACTTATTTAGAGTAGGGACAGTCGTCCAGCTGTGTTTCTGGCAAGTAGGTAGGAAAGCGGGCTGGGTTCTAGGTTAGGGCTCTCTGTCCTTGTCTGTCCCTACTTAAAGCGTAACTTACAGGCGTCTGGTTTTTGTGTAATTTAACCCTACTGTAAATCTTAGGGATAGCTGAGTGTCAAGAGACACTGTTAGTACTTGGGAAGGTTTGTTGCTAACATTATATAACTTATAAAGATTATTATTGGCTGTAGCACTAGTAATTCATTTATGTAACAGTAATGTAAAATTAGGATTACTGCCACAACCCAGTATTTTAAAGGGGTACAGACAGCCCTATTTTACATAGGTGGGCACTATAGAGCATATAAAGGGTAAAGGATCTAGCAGATTGCCCCACGAGGAAGGTCATCATTTTGTAAAGGCTGTGTGAAATACGACCATTTTTTAATTACTTTTCTCACTACCCACAAGCCCAATGCAATCAACAGCTCCACCCTAGATTATCCAGTCCATGAGAGACAACACATGTGGTCAGAGGATGTCCTGCACATATCGCTGAGCTGTAAGTGTCCCTCGTATCACTACTAGGGGTGACCAACATATGCGATGGCTCCCCAGGTCATCACACCGGCAGTTGAAGCAGTCTAAGTTTCTCGTTCACGACACCACTGCAAATGACTGTAGGAGCTATTTGTGCTTGTCAGATCAAACTACCTCTCCGGTGGTCTGTCTGGGCCATTCGGAGTCTGTTCTGTGTGTGTGTGTGTGTGTGCTTCCAACACCTTGTAACAACTAGGTCAGAATGGCATAGATTGTGGGCAGTTCATCAAAATTCCTTTTCTCCTTCTCTCAGTCCACTGATGCACCCCTTCTCAAAGTCTGTTAACTGGGCAAAATGTTTTTGAGTGCATCGTAGAGGCATGTCTAGCAAGTCAATGATCACTCACCAAAAGGTACACCACCCTAGCATAGCCTCTGGGAGCCTTTTTATAGGGCAGCAGGGGAAGTGTTTTTATGCCCTCTTGTGGCAAGACCCAGAGTTAATCAGAGCACACCTGTAATCATGTACATATTTGCCTGAGACATAACTGCATGCCAAGCTTTGCAGCAATCCAACTTTTCCAGATGCATGCTGTATTATTTTTGTCAATAAGTATACAGTGGTCCCTCAAGTTACAATATTAATTGGTTCCAGGACGACCATTGTATGTTCAAACCATTGTAAGTTGAGTAATCGGTTCCAAAGCCCCGAAATGTCATCCAAGATAAGAGTATATGAAGATTTAAGAATAATAATCAGATAACTAAGACAGGTAAAACAAGTCCTTACATATAACAGTCAGGAATAGCTGCTAACTAGTAACTAAAACAACTACTTTACCAGAGAAGTGGCCTTCAATCGTTGGATATGAGTCTGAGGCATTGTATGTTGAGTCTAGTTTCAACTTAAGATCGGTTAGAAATGACCACTGTATGCTGAAAATAGTATATCCTGAGGCCATTGTATCTTGAGGGATCACTGTATATTAAAGAGGTTGTGCAGTGAAGTAATATTGGGATAAGCAGTTGTAATAACACTGTACCTCCACTACAATGGAGATGGTGCACAGGTAAATTTTAAGGGGAACCAGCGCTAAGACGAGCACCCTGACCCCTTCAAACAACTGATCAATGGGGATGCTGGGAGTCAGACCCCTGCCAATCTGATATGGATGACCTGTACTGAGGATAGGTCATCAGTACTATTGCACCGGACAATCTCTTTAATTTGCCATTCCAGTGAAGCACAGCTCTGATTTTAATCAGAGTCATGAAACCAATATTAGCCCTGCCCTTGACTGACACTGACTGATAGCTGGGCTACTGCTGTAACAACCAGAATAGGAGATAACTCTGATCTTGGCTGTTTAACCCCCTAGATGCCATTGTTTATAGCAACCATGGCATCTAAGCAGTTAGAATGGTGTGGCTCTCTCTGATCCCATTTACCACTCGCTGACGTAATTGCAGGGTAACGATGCGTTGCCATGACAGCCGGGGACCTAACCCCCAGGCCTACCATGATTTTATACTTATTAGGTTGTGACACAGACCCAGCCTATAAGATAGCCTGTCACTGTCTTACAGTAATGGGCTATAATGCTTTGGTATACAAGCCATACTAATGCATTATAAAAGCTTCGATTTGATTATAATGTCCCCTGTTTGAACTACATAAAAATAATAGTTAAAGGTTAATACAGTTTATTAAAGTTTATTTTGTATGAGTGGTCAAAAACACACATACACATTTATGGTATGGTTTCATTTGTCAAAACCAATATATTAAAGATAACGTCTTTTTTAAACAGTCCAGACAATAATGTTAAAAAAACGCACCCTATTCCCCCCACAGAAAAATAGTAAACCTTACTAAGTCTCATGTATTCCAGATCTAATTTGCTTGCGTGAAACATGTTTTTTGTGCAAAAGCAGTACAAAAACAAATAAAACTATACATATTTGATATCGTCATGATTGTAATGACCCACAGAACAGAAGTGACAATGGCAGAATTTGGCAAAATCTTGGCAAATTTTTTTTGTATCGCCCCCCCAAAAAGTTAAAAAGTTATTAAATAAGTTATACGTAGCCCAAAATGGTGTCACTAAAAATATAATTTGACCCACAAAAAAATAAGCTGTCATGCAGCTATACTGACATTAAAATAAAAGAGTTATGGCTCTTGGAATGTCAGGGAACGCATGATGTATTTTTATTATTGTGCAAAAGTAGTCAAGAATAAAAAAACAATACATACTGTGGTACTGATGCAATTGTAATGAACCATAGAATAAAAGCAAAAAGCTAGTTATACCCAAAAAGTAAAACACAAAATCACAAAAGAATTTCTGTTTTTTTCAATTCACCCCTAGAAACACTAGGTTAATATGTTAATAGGTTAATCAGAATTGTCAGAATTGTACCCTGTCACTCCATTTATTCTATGTGAGACTGCTGTAGAGCAGAAAAAATACAAGAAAATCGAGATCTGATTTGGTGCTAGAACTGCACAGCTCTGGACTGGACATTTTTGCCTATTTTTGCAGTTTTTGCCCCCCCCTTTTCACATATATTTTGTTGCTTTTTTTCCTGAAAAAATTCTAGTTCCAGATGTTATTTGAAAGTCTGCAGTAATTATGAAATGCAATACATGCATGCATTTTTTCATGGTGACGTTTTTGTGTTCATTACATTTTTTTTTGTAGCTATGAAAAAAAGAACTAAACAGTGATGATGGCCTGATTTGGTATTAAAACACATAGGGGCGCTTTTAGTAAGACTGGTGTTTTAGACATCGCCCTAAGTTGACGATGGATCTGCCAGAGTTGCGAAGAGGCGCTGGCCTCTACATAACTTCGGCGCATACAACCCCATTTCTAAATGTAAGACGGCTTCCTAGCTCCCTAGCTTCCTATGTGTAAAAAAAAAGCACCACAAAAAAATGCCATAAAGTGTGCAAAAAATGACACACATATAATATATGCATGTAAAAGCAAATTGCTCAAAATTGCATTCTGGTTTGATTCGACCAAATTTTCTTCTGTCTCTCTCGATATTTCTCTCCAAAATTTGCTAGATTGAATCACCAAAAATTCAGATTCAGATGTTACTTGAATTTGGCTCAGAAAATGGCATTAAAAACATTGCTGTTGTGTTTTGTTTTGTACAAAAAGAGCTGTGTGTGAAACCACGCTTAGACTGGTTTCAGACAAGCATAATATATGTGCATTTTTACACATGCATTACAACTGCAAATCCAAGCCCAACTGTCGATCTAATGACCTGAACTAAAAGTATAATTTTTCTGAAACTAGCCTAACATTTACATTTTAAAATTTTATATCCTTGTGTTCTAAACGTGTGTGTGGTTTTCTTTTATTATCCTGTAGCTTTCCCAGCATTTGTTAAGAAATTTGTTTTTAAATCATTCTCACAATTACTCTAAGAGACTGAAATAGGAATAATCAAGGGCATTTCTGTTTACCATTAGTTAACTATGACTAGATAATAATCTGTTCCCAGTCAAGTGCCTCTTTTTTATGTAGTGCAAAATGTGTTTGAACTAGTTTAAAGGAAAGTAAGAAAAAAACCCTGCAAATGCATCCAAACACTGTAAGTGCAGCCGCATCCTCTCCTATTTTGGCAGGTTTGTCATTCGTGGCACCATTTCACATCCATTCCCAGCCCTTCAGACTTTAATTGTTACAAAACATCTTTTGAATAAGTATGTGCGTCCTCAGGCATCTTTCATCATGCATTTCTCAGTTTTATGCAAAATGTTACTTCCCTCAATGGACTCCCCAAGTCCTTCGTTCATGTGTAGGCTGCATTCTAACATCTTTGCTTCCATTTTCTGTCCATCTGTCTGTTTTTAATGGCAGTTTTGCATTCATTTTCATGGACATTAAAAATGGGTGAATTTAATGGGCTTTTTTTAATAAAATCCAAACCCCTCCTGTATACATAATGTTCTTCATAGTTGTCCCCAGCAGTAATGATGTACTCCATAACGGTCGCCAGCGGTATTAATGTCCCCCATAGTGGCGCCCAGCGGCAATAATGTCCCCCATAGTGGCCCCCAGCGGTAATAATGTCCCCTACATTGGCTCCAATGTTAATAGTGGTCCCCAGCAGTGATAATGCCCCACATAGTGGCACCTAGCAATAATGATGTCCTCCATAGTGGCAAGGTTATTGATGATGTGTCTACAGGGCAGAGCCTTACAAGCCTTGCTACACCTCTGATGTCAGAGTGACATCATCAGGACAGGAAGCCAACACAGCTGAAAATGTCACATGGCTGCGATGGCGTGCAGGAAAATGGGGCATTACAGATAAGCAATCACTGTTAAGTGATAATGTGTTGTTTCCTATCAATTAATGCTGAAAATGTCAAAACTGGAATACCCCTTAAAGCTCTTTGTTGATCTTCCCCTTTGTCTTAACCACTAAAATAGTTTAAAATATGGTCTGTGAGTTTGTAGGTTGTGGTCCAGGGTTGCCAACTGTTCAGAAATGTCTGGACAGTCTGTAAAAATAGGCAACTTTTTTCCTGTGTCCGTGTAAACAAATACGTGTCTGTGATTTTTTTCAATACTGGTAGTATTTGAATAGATTACTTTGATCATAATTATCATGAATTGTTATCAGTATTTTGAGCTATAGACCCATATTACTAATAATCCTTATCATTCATTATGGTTTTCCAAATGTTGGCTGTCCATGATTCTGGGATAAGTTGTCCAGAAAAAAGAAAAGTTCTAGTTTTCAACCATGTTGTGATCCCATAATTAGCTTTTATATACAACAGTTGAAAGTGAATGGATGCTAGCAGTTGGTCCCTCAAGATAACTGTAACCATATCTAGACCAGTAGAGCCAAGTAAGATCAGTGATGTTTAGGGCACAGTTACAGAAATAGCAGCTGCACAAGTCTTAAACGTCTATGGCAGCATCATATATATTAAGGCTCATTCAGACGGTTGTATGCTGTCCGCCAAAATGCAGATCTGTTTTTTTGCGGATTAGATGCTGACCCATTCACTTTTATGGGGCCCTTCCATTCCACGGCTCAGTTAAACAAATGAAACATGTCCTATTCTCGTCAGTGAAAATCAGGACATGGCCCCATTGAAGTCTTTGGGTCCGCAAAACAACGGAATACGGCCGTCTGAATGAGCCCTTAAGGTGAGGCTAACTGCTGGCTGTAACTTGTAAAACAATAGGGAAAATGTATCAGTTAGCGGAAATGGGGAATGTACCATAGTGTAGACAGTTGTTTATGTTTCTTTCAAATGGATTTTCTTTTGTCTTTAACCCCTTAACGACCAATGACGTACTGTGTACATCATGATGTGATGTTAGTTACTGCATCAGGACGTGCACAGTACATCATGAGAGCCAAGTGTCACCGCAAGTACACTTGCAGTGACACCAGCATGTAAATGGGTGTCACGGACAGCAGAGCTGTCCGGGCACCGGGCAGGGGACCAATCAGCGTGGTCCAGCGCTGCTCAGTGAGTTTTGAATCGCTGCGATTGGTCAGTCAGATTTGACTGACCAACAGCACTGCTTTATGGTAGTTCAGCAGCATGCTGAGCACTGCATATCCTCAGTGAGTTTTTGAGGAGATCTTGGGGCTTGCGCTGATCTTAGTGAAAAAAAAGTGTAAAAAAAAAATGAAAAAAAAAAAAAAAAAAGGTAAAAAAAATGTAACATTTTCCCATATACCCACATTTATAATTGGGTAAAAATGAAGAAGAAAATAAAATACCCTAAACATGTTTGGTATCGCCACGTCCGAAACAACCAGCTCTATAAAAATATCACATGAACACCGTAAAAAAAATAAAAAATAAAAACGGTTCCAAAAAAGACATTTTTTTGTCACTTACCATCACAAAAACTGCAACACCAAGCAATCAACAGGGCACATGCCCCCCAAAACAGTACCAATCAAACGATCACCTCATCCCACAAAAAATGAGTCCCTATATAAGACAATCGGCCAAAAAATATGGTTCTCAGACTATGGAGACACTAAAACATCATTTTTTTGTTTCAAAAATTGTATTATTGTGTAAAAAATAAATAAGAAAAAGTACACATATTAGGTATTGTCACGTCCTTAATGACCTTCTCTATAACAAGATCACATAACCTAACCCCGCAGGTGAACACTGTAAAAATAAATAAATAAAAACTGTGCTAAAATTACCAATTTTTCTGTCACCTTGCCCCAAAAAGTGTAATAATGAATGATCAAAAAATCATATGTACCCAAAAATTGTATAAATAAAAACATCAACTCTTCCTGTAAAAAATGAGCCCCTGCACAAGACAATTGGCAGAAAAATAATAAAATATAATGTTCAGAAAATGGAGACACATAAATATTTTTTTTTCAAAAATGCTTTATTATGTAAAACTGAAACAAACAAACAAAGTAGACATATCTGATATCAACAAGTCAGTAACAACCTGCTCTATAAAATTAGCACTTGATCTAACCTGATCTAAAAATTGGCAAAACATCCATTCTTTGGTTACCTCACAAAAAACATAATATAGAGCCATTAAAAATCATATGTACCCCAAAATAGTACCAATAAAACTATCACCTTATCCCGAAGTTTCCAAAATGGGGTCACTTTTAGATTGTTTCTACTATAGGGGTGCATCAGGGGGGCTTCAAATGGGACATGGTGTCTAAAAACCAGTCCATCAAAATCTGCCTTCCAAAAAACATACGTTGCTCCTTTTCTTCTGTGCCCTGCCATGCGCCCATATAGCAGTTTATGTCCACATGTGGAGTGTTTCTGTAAACCATAGAATCAGGGTAATAAATATTGACTTTTGTTGTTTGTTGTTGTTAATAGTGATGATCGAGCACCTCTGTGCTCGTCTGCTCGGGTGCTCTGGCCGAGCACTCGGGGCTGCTCGAGTACTCGGCCGAGCACCAGAGCATAATAAAAGTCAATGGGAGAAGACCAGGCACCCCCTGCTCGGATGAGGGGAGGGTGTCTGGTCCATATGAAAACGTGAAAAAATGGTGGAAACACCACAGAAATGTTTCGGGAACAGCATTGGGAGGGTGAATTTGTACGTATTAGCGCACAATGCGTAGCATTAGAATACTAATTCGTACGCATTAGTGTACAATTAGAGATGAGGGAAGTTGCGTTAAAAAATATTCGTTATTCTGGTCGTGTTCGGCGAACCTTCCCGCACAAATAAGGAACATATCGTGAATCAGTGTAATGCCAGTAGCTAAGATCCCTCCCCGCATCTTAGGGTACAAATTATAAGATGCGTACGCTAATGCGTAGCAACGAAAAAACGCGCAGGAAGACGGAAGACTCGAGCAATGCGTAGCATTAGCGTACAAATTATAAGATGCGTACGCTAATGTGTAGCAGCGAACAAACGTGCGGGGAGACTCGAGCATTGCGCTCGAGTACACTCAGTGTTCGGCCGAACACCGAGCGGACCCGAGCGTACGAATGCTCGGCCGAACAGCGAGTTTAGCACTAGTTGTTAACCCTTGATGTGTTAAAGAAAAAAAAAATCTATTATGTAAGCCCCACAAAGTGACTTCAGACCTGAACGGGTCCTTGAAAAGTGGGTTTTGGAAATTTTCTTAAAAATTTTAAGAATTGCTTCTAAAATTCTAAGCCTCTTAACGTCCAAAAAAAATAAAATGACATTTACAAAATGATGCAAACATAAAGTAGACATCTGGGGAATGTTAAGTAATAAATATTTTATGAGATATCACTTTCGGTTTTAAAAGCAGAGAAAGTGAAATTTTGAAATTTAAAATTTTTTGGTAAATTTGGGATTTTTTCATAAATACAGGTGAAATATATCGACTCAAATTTATGACTGTCATGAAGTACAATGTGTCACAAGTATAATGTGTCACGAGAAAACAGTCTCAGAATGGCTTGGATAAGTAAAAGTGTTCCAAAGTTATTACCATATAAAATGAAACACGTCAGATGTTCAAAAATAAGCCTGGTGCAAAATGGCCCGGTCATTAACAGCACCACAATCAGCTGTTTTAGACAGTTACCAGGGCCAGGAAATTAAAGTGTTTTCTGGGATTTTAATACTGATTACCTATCCTCAGTATAGGTCATCAGTATCTGATCGGTGGGGGTCTGACACTCGGGACCCCCGCCGATCAGCTGTTTGAGAAGGCACTGGCGGTCCCGTGCGTACCGAGGCCTTCTCTTAGCTTTTCCTAGGCCTGTGATGCCACGTTCATCAGTCATGTGGCCTAGGAGTGGCTCACCCCCATTCAAGTGATTGGGGCTGAGCGCGATACCAGGCACAGCTGCTGTACAATGTATGGTGCTGTGCTTAGTAAGCTGCAAGAAGGTACTGGCATTCATAGGAGGCCCGGTACCTTCTCAAACAACTGATCGGCGGGGGTCCCAGGTGTCGGACCCCCACCAGTCAGATACTGATGACCTATCCTGAGGAAGGTGCCGTCCACTGTTAGTGGTCTGGTCGGCATACGGCAGCTCAGCTCCTATTCCGAAGGATAGATCTTCAATATCCAAAAGCTGGAATATCCATTTAATGCATAAAATGTTAACTAGATAAATCTGCAATATTAATCATTCTTGTCCAAGCAGTTGTTTTTTGTGTGTTACATTAACCACTACTTACCTCACCAAAGTTCTTCCAAGTTTACATTTGTATGAGCTACATATTATATATATTTTGTGTATATCAATTTTACATATATGGTTACATATAGGTTCTGCAGATAGAAAAAATACGTCTTTTGATGAACACTAAGGCAGGCTTACTAAGAAGATGAATTTGCAATTGCTTTCATGTCTCATTTAAACGGGTTTCCCGATCTTTAAAAATTGTCACAAATGGTACCCCTATTATAAGCACCAGAAACCTAACAGCAGATGGATCCAGAATAAGAAGGCTCCTTCCACTGTGTAATGGCCATTCCAGTACACTGCAGCTCAGTTCCCCCTGTCCCCCATCTGTATGCGTAGTATTATAAAAGTGATTATCACATGGTGAAGTCTCATAGCAGTCTTTAAAAATAAACAGTTTAAAAAGTTCAATTAAGTTTTTAGAAATATAAAATGCACATGTCACATATAAAATGCATTACACAACAGAAAAAAATTGAAAAAATACTCATAAGGCCTTTTTCACACAAGCAATATGGATTGTGTCAGGATTGAATCTCAGGAGCGCTGCACTAGTATGGCGCTGGGCGCGAAGGGGTTAAAGGCTCCAGGCTATTATATCCTTTCATTTATATTTACCTGCTGCTTGGGGACATGTCACCGCTGAGGCCTTTGCTTGTTTTGTACAATGGTCCAGCCATCTTTTATTAAAAAACAGGGTAGCGGCAGTCGCTAAGCATGCACATGCTTAATTTGATAACACGTGTTATCAAAAAGAAGGCGAACCCTGGTGTAGCCTTACTAAGCCAATGATTGTAATCCTTTACACAAATATATGCATATCATTATTCTATTCTGGTCATGGTGCAATAAATGTGATAAGAAAGGATTACGTATTACCCCTGTTAACATGCAGTACCAGAGAGGAAGGCTGCTTTTTATTTGTAAAAGTGTATGATAATGCGGAATTCTTCTAGAGGATTGTAGAAGCAGGGCCATTAAATATTAAACAATAAATGTGCAGTAGCTGATTAATTCAGAATATTTGTGAGCATCTCATGAAATTTTAATACCCATATTTTGCTTATTGAATATCTTCTGCGCTGTTTACTTCACCTTTATACAGATGATTATCTCATATGTGCGTGCAATGTATTTCAGTTAACAGCATTGTTTACGTAAAACATAATAACAATAATTATAGTAAACCATGAGACAAGTTCCAGCCGTAATTATATAGAGAGCGGGAGATGGAATAAATGGGGAGGGGGTAATGGAAGTGAAGAAAAAACAGCTTCACACTTTACACAATGGTGTCTGGTCTCTGTATTTTTCTTTGGCCCCTGCAGTTACAGAAAATGATGGTATTGAAGTGAAACGAGGAGCAATGTACATGGTACTGAGCTGTCTATGGAGCTTATTTTTTGCTTGTAAATCAATGGCTAGTACGGCCTCTTTACTCTTATTTTTTTAGTATTTGTATGTGCACATGTATGTCTTAATTAAGACAAACTCTATCCATATAATATATATCCAGCTCATAGAGGGGCAATGCTTTATGTGATGTACACATGTCCTGATAAATGATTATAATTTATTAGGACATACAGTATGTACATCATAAAGTGATCCTGCTCTTGTAAGCCTCTATATTAGCTGGAGTAGGAAGATGCTGTAAAGAGCGTCCTTTGCTCTGAAATTGCAACCACGTTTTACACGCTAATATTTAAAGGGGTTTTCGCACAAATAATATTGTACAGCACCATGGTCTGAATAATTGCATTCAATAAAATCTATCTGTATAACGCCATCTGCTGTTTGCTCTTTTTCTGATTTCTCCATCCTGCTCACTGAGATGGAAGCACATGCTCAGTTCCATCCTTCAACTGACACTAGCTGCAGCACATAGGACACACCCTCTGAGAATGACCACACCCCCTGAGCTGACAGCTTGGAATAAATGTAGAAGAGCAATTGGAGCAATGATTGGGGAGATCTCTTGATCCATGTGAGGGACAGGGCTGGTTGTAGCTTTGTTAGAAAGAGGTTCTCATGTAGTAGATTATATACCTTATGATATTAATTTTTTACATTAATCATGGGATAACCCTTTTAAATAGTGTGAATTCCGGTGGTCACATGCAGCTTTCGGATATCACCAGGGATTTCAGAAGCCGGTCAGTCATCTGATTGCAAGGTCGGCTGCATTCTGAAAGGGGTTTATTCAGCTCAGAAATTCACTTTAAAAGGTACCTGTCAGCAGGATCAACCTATTAAACTAGGCATACTGGTTGGTAGGTTTGATCCTGCTGACTAAGGCCTTAAGCACACTACTGTATTTTCTGACCATGTCTGATCCAAATTTTAGGTTGATCACACTTAGGCCTCATGTGACGACCGGGCCCCTGCTGTGGACCGCAAATTACGGTCCGCAATGTACGCTCACCGACCGCAGGGCTGCCGCATGCGGATCACGGACCCATTCATTTGAATGGGGTCCATAATCCGCATCCAACAGTCCACACCATGAAAAAGTAGTGCATGCACTACTTTTTTGTGGTGCAGAGGCACGGACAGAAAACCCACAGAAGTACTCTGTAGTGCTTCAGTGGGCTTCTGATCTGTTCCGCACTGCACCAAATCTAATACCCATTTTGATACGATAAATAAATCTGAGGTTCTTAAAAATATATGATCAAAACACATTTGTGCCCACCTCCCATGGCAAGGTTTCTTCAGTCCAGGCAGGAACCTACTCTATTTAATACTATCTCTATGCATCTAGACATCTACATTCAGAAGAGCAGAGCCTGCACATATACTGTGTTGCTACTTGTTACTTTCATGTGCATTTAAGCCTCCAATGAGAGGAAGAGCAAAGTCACTTATATCTATCACCTAAATGAAAGCAGCCTGTGGAATAAAATGAGTACTTCTAATAATTATATATGTATATGTCTATATTGATATTGTTCTATTGGTCTCTAAACAATATGTATTTTGCTATATCCAATTTCAATGTGATGTTGCCATTCCTATTGATTCATTCCAGGCTTTCTATTTGCCTTTTGTTGTTTTCACAGTCTCCAAGCCGCATATTTTGCGGCTCAGATCGGACCCATTCATTTCTATGGGACCGCAAAAGATGGACAGCCCGCGGCCCCACAAAAAGAATAGAACATGTCCTATTCTTGTCAATTGAGGACAGGAATCGGCATTTCTATGATAGCCGCGGCATGTGCGGTCCACAAATTGCTGAACGCAGATGGGCCGGTGTCAGTTTTTTGCGGATCCGCAATATGCGGATCCGCAAAACACAACAGTCGTGTGAATGTAGCCTAATAAACATCAAAGTACTTTAACTTTCCTGCTCAATATTAATAAGTACGACTTGTCCCACAAAAATAAGCCCTAATATGATTATGTGAATAAAAAAAATGTAAAAAATTATGGCACTAAAAAGGGAGTAAAAGAAAAGCAAAAACAGAAAATCCTAGGGGGTTCAACCCCCAGAGGCTCCAGTGTTGCTGTTCCAGTGCTCTCCGCCACTGTTTGTTTGCATGGCTGCAGCGGTGACGTGACAGTCTACCAACGTGATTGCTGCAGCAAATCAGTGGCCTCAGCAGTCTTGAGCTGTACACTGCTGGGGTCACATGGGTAGACAGACATATCAGTCAATGCCCATACAGAAAAGCTGGAACTGTGGGAAATTTATCTGGTGAGTGAGTAATGGTTCATTTGTCATATTCTCTCAATTCTTCATATGATAACTTGCTTTAGGGAACCTGTTACCTGAAAACATGTACCGGTAATTATAATTTTTTTGGTTAGTCAACAAGGAACCCTTTTAATTTACTAATAATTTTGTCTTATTTGGCACAAGAGTATGTAACATCACAGATATTACTGGTTTATATGGTACAGGTATTTTTTAATATTAGTATGTTAATAATATTTGTGTAAATGTTATTCTGTCTGGCATTTGGTCAAGAATTGTCATTAGATAGCTGCAGCCACAGTGAGGAGCGCCGAGACCAGCAGAAGTGGTCTTGCTGCCTGGCATCCTTTTAGCACCCTGCTACAAGGATCCGTCACAGTGTACAAAGTAAAAGCTGTGAGCATGCAGATTGTGAATTAACCCCTTATGTTAGGAAGGGGTTAATTTACTTTTTAAAATAAATAAATAAGAAGTAAAAATAACTAAGAAAGTTCATTAAAAATCATAACAAAAATTAATAAAAAGTGAAATAAAGACAATGCAAAAATGAAAAAGTGATAGAAATAGTTACAAGTATTAGCAACAGTTTAGCAGACTATGTACATACATACAAACCCCCTTTTAGTTCATTAAAAAAAATAATAATAAAAAAATATATTTATTAGTTTTAGAAATAGTATAGTGGAATTTTTGTGTGTACAGTATACAAACATACACACATTTTGTTCCCTTTTTGCTTTCTTGAAAAATATTTTAAATCTAGGTATTTGTTATAGCTATATTTAGTATAGCGGGGGAGGAGCCCTGCATAAAATATACAAATACATGGAGATTTTTGTATTTATTTATTTTGAAAAAATAGCCAAATGCTTAAAATGTCCAAATTTCCCAAGATTAATATCTTAGGGGGACAACAAAAAAAAGTCAGTTTGAAGGGGCTTGTAATGTTTTAGCACTATCCAACATCTGTACTGGAAGTACTGTGCCAGAGAACCAGCAAAAAAAAACAGGCTGACAAAATGCACTGTAGCCTTTTGAAGTCTTGCAGTGGCCGAGCCAGTAGATACATTACACAAATAGTTTCCATTTTCATGGTACACACGTACGGTAATGGTTTTAGAAATGTTTTGTCTTGAAACCTTTTGTAACAGTTAGAAATAAAATTGATAAGAGAGGAAAAATATATATTAATATTAATTAATAATAATATTAATAATAAATAATATTAATATATATTAATATTAATTAATAATAATTAATATTATTAATAATAATAATAATAAATAATATTTTTTAACTACGTATTATACTTGTCATCTAATGGCACAAAATAATGGTCTAAGACAGTGGTGGCGAACCTATGGTACGGTGGCACTCTCTGTGGGCACCCGAACCCTGGAAAAAGTCTATGGTGTAGCAATACGCCTTAGACTTTTCCAGCCATTCATCAGCACAGGGCGCACTATGAACAGCACGGCATTTAGCTATTGTAGCTATAGTGTTCAGGTTAAATTGCTATGTTGGCACTTTGTGATAAATAAGTGGGTTTTGGCTTGCAGTTTGGGCACTCGGTCTCAGAAATTACCGGTTTGGGCAGGTTGGCGCAGAAATTACCGGTAATTAATTTACAGTAAGACTGGCCCAATGCTACAAGTGAAAAATTTGCTTGGTAAGGAAGGGGGGTAAACACTCTGGTAATGAAGCAGTTAAATAATCTAAAACAGAAACCTTGCTTTATTGTATTTCTCCAAAAATACTATATATCATGAACTGCAATAATTTGCAAGCAATGAAAGCAACCGTATTGCAAAATACAGTGGCTCACCCCACTATGGTCATTGATTTTCAGGGGGAGCACTACTAACTGGCTAACCCACTGCCAGATATAATTGAATCCGTACACAATTTTAATAGGCTCACCCCCACCTATATACATAATACAAATATTATAATATAAATTTAATATGCAATATCAGCAGGGCCAAATATCATAAAATAGTATCACAATTCCTATTTCATAAAACAAAATAAAAAGCGTAAGTATAAAAAAAGTCTGTTGTCTTTTTATATTCTGCTACAGCCAGATAATGCTATCACATTAATATAGTCCAGATATAATGTGGCTGGATACTGTTCTTATATAATTGGATAGCTACGTAGTGGATAAAATGTTTCCACCTTGCTTGTATTAAAGGTCTATCACCACAGTATGCCATTATACACTGTAGCACTGTATGCCATTACATAGCACTGTAGCATAACTATACATGAGTCAAATGGTACCTTTGCACTGCATGGGGTGATGCTGCTGCCCACAACAATCATCACAGTACTCAAGTGCCGGCGGGATCTCAGCCAGCACACTGGATGAAGCGAGGGGCGGGCCAAGCAACAGGTTGGGGAGGGGTTATGCAAGAAGAAGGCAGAGCGACCTGGGCACTTACAGCCCGGACGCTGCCCCTGGGCACTTGTAGACCCTCATTTACATATGAATAAAACTGTGTTTTGGCCTCTGGTGAACACAAAAAAAAAAAGAACAAAGGTACCATTTGACTAATGTATAGTTATTCTACAGTGCTATGTAAGCAGTGTATAAGGGTAAATTGTGGTCAGACTCCCTTTACATCCAGTAGTTCAGTAATATATCAACAGCACTCGTCTCAATTATGAGGAATACATACTGTGACTGGTAAATGAATCACAGGAGCCGGTTCTCGAGCTGCTGTGATGTGTGCTGGCTTGTGAGGTCTGTTGCCGGCCGCTCACTCAACCTGCTTTCTCGGCGTGCTGTCAGCACGTGTTTATCTCCGAGATATTAAATGTCTCCACTTCTCTTGCATGCAATAGACTGTGGCTACTCGTGTCTCCCCAATTATTTGATCCTCCAACAGGCCAGACGCGTTTCGGAGTACCAGACTCCTTCCTCAGTGGCTATGAAATCAACCATCACAACAGTGTGGTGGCCTCCCTGTTCTTACAGTAAAAACAGTAGTTGTAGTGGATGAACACTTGTTATATGTATATCCCTAGATATAAAAAGATTATATACATTGCTATCAGTATACTATATGTACTACTGTATGTAATAAGTGCATATCATTTCTTTACAGTGACAATTTCAACAAGTACCTACTTTGATGGCCTTTTAGTGACGGGGTTATACACATCTACTAGTGTACAAGCATCTCAAAGTATTGGAGGATCCAAGGCATTTGGATTTGGTAAGTCCAGTATCACTGTTATGAATAGAATAGCTAATTCATTGGTGTCAGAACCAGTTATGATACTTGTGGGTTAAAGAGAAGGTAGAACATTTTTCTAACAAATGAGCTTTATAGAATATCCACATTAAGGTATGGAAAAATAATTACAACCACTGCATTTGTTCACTGTTGAGGGGTTTGTCTTAACTGAATGGTATTCATCAATGATTAGGGCATGTACTTGTAGATATCATTGTGAAGGTAACCTGCTAACAACCTTCTGTTTTGGAGTTAAAAGCCCCTAGTTTGGTCTTTGTTGGATGAGCTAATCTCTGGCTGGCTGCATTTTGCAATATTTCATACAGTACGACATAATTTTAGCTCTGTACCAAGAAAGCCAAAATCATTATTAATGCCATTATAAGGGCTAATAAATGCTAAATTGACGATAAGCCCATGGTTTTGGATTGCTCTGAAAGTTTTAGATATTTGGGATTTAAAATGTCTATGGATGTTATAGAATTTTTTTCTTTGAATATATCTCCTGTTAGGGTCCATTCACACTTCCGCATAATGAGTCCACATCCATTCCGCAAATTTGTGGAACTGGTGCGGACCCATTCATTTTCAATAGGGCCGCAAAAGATGCGGACAGCATACTATGTGCTGTCCACATCCGCACTTCCATTCTGTGGCCCCGCAAAAAATAGCAGCCACGGACAAGAAAAGGCATTTCTATTATAAAGCCGGCAATTTGCGGACCGCAAAACACTTGCGGACGTGTGAATGGACCCTAATTGAAATCCATGGAGAAAAAATATACTTCTGGAACAAGCTGCCTCTGAGTCTGACAAATTGCTATTGATTACAATTATCTTGGTTCAAAGAAATATTCTGTATACATTTGGCTACATCAGGGTTTCTTCCAGCATCATAAACCATATTTTGTTTATGCATGGCCTCAGAACATGATTTCACAATGATGAATTATCAGTCCACAATGTTTATCAGTCCCCAATGTTAAAATTTACTATTTGGCAGCTAAATGTAAATATAATATGGAAGGGAAAGAATATTCACTCTAGGTCCCTGATCTGGATGGACAGTCCCACTGCTTCACCACTGTCCTGCCCTTCTGGGTGGAGAGTATGCAGCAATGGCGAGTCATAATAGGGACACTTGGGGCGGAAGCTCCAGGCCCGACGTCCCTGTAAGGCCCAAGGCTGCCCAAAAAGCCAATTACAGCATCCCTCACTTCCTGAGGTGGGAGTGTCATGGAGGGAGTGATGGTGGAGAGGGACCAGGGTCAGGGTCCAGGCTCTCTGCTCACATGCACTGCTGCCTCATTTGACTTTCGGAGCTGTATGCTGGTAGGAGAAAGGACCTGTGATGACACCATCGCCATGTGACCAGTCACATATGGATGTTACTGGTCACATGACAATGATGTCATCACAGGTCCTTTCTCCTACCAACATCCAGGAGTCTTGCTACAGGAGAAGTTTGGTTTAGTTTCATGTGGAGATCACCTCAGGAGAAGGTGATAGTGTGTTATATTGTATACTGCATACTGTGGGGTAATGGGTGTTATACTATATGCTGTATACTGTGAGGTCCTGTATAATGTGAGGCTTTATACTATGTACTGCATACTGTGGGGTGTTATACTATGTACTGCATATTGTGAGGTGTAATACTATGTACTGAATACTGTGGGGTGTTATATACTATATACTGCATATTGTGAGGTGTTATACTATATACTGCATACCGGTATGCACTATGTACTGTATACTGTGGGGTGTTTTACTATATACTGCATACTGTGGGCTGTTATATACTATATGCTGTGGGATGTTATTATATGTAATGAATACTGTGGGGGGTCATATGCTATATACTGCATATTGTGAGGTGTTATACTATATACTGCATACTGGTATGCACTATGTACTGTATACTGTGGGGTGTTTTACTATATACTGCATACTGTGGGCTGTTATATACTATATGCTGTGGGATGTTATTATATGTAATGAATACTGTGGGGGGTCATATGCTATATACTGCATATTGTGAGGTGTTATACTATATACTGCATACTGGTATGCACTATGTACTGTATACTGTGGGGTGTTTTACTATATACTGCATACTGTGGGCTGTTATATACTATATGCTGTGGGATGTTATTATATGTAATGAATACTGTGGGGGTCATATGCTATATACTGCATATTGTGAGGTGTTATACTATATACTGCATACTGGTATGCACTATGTACTGTATACTGTGGGGTGTTTTACTATATACTGCATACTGTGGGCTGTTATATACTATATGCTGTGGGATGTTATTATATGTAATGAATACTGTGGGGGGTCATATGCTATATACTGCATACTGTAGGGTTCTATTTAAAGAGGACCTTTCATGTCTTGGACTAACTGTAGATAAATACATTTATTGGTAGGGCAACCCCTTCTGACACAGGGTTCGGTTTTTCAAAATAGAGCTCCTGCGCTCCACTGTGCCCCCCTGTATTTCTCCCGCTCAGTATGTTAATACTGAGCATCGGAACAGGGAGGAGGAGACGCCCAGGTTTCTCAATGGGCGTCTCCTTCTCCCTGGCTTTGCTGCGATCCAATCACATCGGAGAGCATCATAGCCAGGGAGAAAAAAATGAATCTGCCAGACACAAACTGCAGTGTGCAGGGTTTATGTCCCACTAATTCTCTGCATTTTTACCAGATTGTGGCCGGATCTCTGCCGAACCCCATTATAGTTAATAGGGCCGGCAGGCATTCCATCTGCATATAGCAGTGCCGGATCTACTATATCACAAATGTAGCCTAATACCTCTTACATTCAGTGACGTCTCCTTTGATGTAGATGTTCTCTTTCCTCATCTTCTCCATTTAGACCAGACCACCATGATGATTTCTTTCAGCACTCTTTCACCTCTGCAGAGTTTGACAAATAGACATCTTAGTTTCTTACTTTTCCCTCATCCTCCCACCGTCTCAACACCCCATCATGCACCCAATACTGTGCCCGCTGTGCTCCCCAAAACTATATTGCAGAAATAGATAAACCCCCTGAAAATACTAGTTACACAGATAGTGCTCCTGCAATTATTATTATTATTATTATTATTGGAACACTACAAAATAATTGCACCCAGCAAATAGTGCCCCTGACACTAATAGTGTAAACATAATGTCCCCCAAAAAGAACTGTGCTAAGCTGATACTTTGCCAGTGTGCCGCCCACTGTAATAGTGCTCCCAAAGTCCCAACAATAGTAATAATTCTCTGCCAGAGTGCACTTAGTAGTAATAGTGACCCTATAAGGCCCCCAAAAGGACTAATGTCCCCACTGTGTGCCAGAAGTAATAAAACTCCCATAGTGCCCATATTAGTATTCATGTTCCTCATAGTCCCCCAGTTGTAATAAAGCACACCATAATGCCTCTGGTAGTAATAATTCTCTTTATAATGTGTGACAGTAGAAAAATGCCCCCTTATAATGTACGCCTCCTCTTAGTTCCCCCTAGTAGAGCCAATGTCCCCAGAGTACCTTCATGTATGCCAATGACCCATACTGTGTGCCACTACACAAAAACACTTTTAGTGCCGCCAGTTGAGCTTAGGTGCTCATTGTGTAAGTATAAAATACTCCCATAGTGCTCCTCCCCATCCCCATAGTGCCCGCCATAATGTGCTAGTATAAAATGCCCCAATAGAGTGCCCCACATAGATGCCCCCATAATTCCCCTTTCCCCTCTTCCCCATAGTGGCCCCAAAATGTGTGCCAGTATTAAATGCCCCTATATAATGGTAGATGCCCCCATAGTGCTCTTCTCCCCCACTTCTCCATCATGCCGTCCATAAAGTGTGCCAGTATATAGAGCCCCTGTAGGTACCCCCACAGTGCTCCCCCCAATTCTCCATAGTGCCCCCCATAATGTGTGCCAGTATATAGGGGGACTGGGGACATGCCTCCATAGTGCTCCTCTCCCTCCCACTTCTCCAGAGTGCCCCCCATAATATGTGCCAGTATATAGGCTCCCTCCCCCCCATCTTCACCATACTATACTAAAAATAATGAAAAAATAAACACTTATACTTACCTCCATGCCACTTTCAGCGATGCGATACAGACCTCTTCTGGTCTGTGACCCGCGCTGTATGATGCCTGGCTCAGGCACCGGCATCTGATAGGCTACAGGCACTAGGCCTACAGCCTATCAGAGCAACGGGGAAGGGAGATGCCTTTCCCCTGCCCCTCTGCACTATTTATCTGTATCGCTGTCCTAAAGACGGCGATACCAATGAATATAGAGATGAGCGCTTCCACAATGGGAACGCTCATGTCCCGCTGCCCAGCCGCTGAACCTCCCAATGGGCCCCCCTCCGACACTGGGTCCCTGTGAACCGGCTGCACAGGCAGTATGTCCACCCCTGACATGGTGGACATGTTATAGCAGCGGCCAATTTTTGGCTTCAGTGGCCACATGACCTGCATCAAACGAGATGTTGACATGTAGACCTGGAGAGCTGCGGTGGGGGAGCAAAGGAGCCAGATCTCAGTGGGGAGCAGGTAAGTATGATTACCTCCACAGGTCTGGCCAGGTTGGGGGAGTCTGCCCAAAAGACCCCAAGGAGTGGACAACCCTTAAAGTCCTGTGTAAACACATTGCCATTCACTATTAGTCCTAGGCAACGAGCACTAGCCTATTTAGAAAACCTTTTTATCTTAAATACATAACTTAAACATAATAATACAATACAAGATCAACCAAATGGAGCTACAAGGTACCATTTTGCTGGCATAATATGTTAGAAGTATACACGTTTGCTTAACTGTCATATTATATAGATCGTTCACTGCATCCTACTTTTATTGTAACCTCTTGATTTTGAAAATGCTGTCTTACTCAGTTGTATTTTTATAATGGCACCTTCAGCATGGGTATTTGCCTTTTGCCATAAATATCTATTTTAGTGTGAAATTTAATTAAATTAAAAAGGTGAATTTGTGCATGAAGAGAGTGCAGTGTTATAGTTATATATAGTATATAGTATATAGTATATATATAGTATAGATTTTCAGTGCTTTCAGTACTGTGGACTGATTGCAGTATCCGACCTATCAGAGCCAGTGACTTCACCGAAGCCTCCACCCGGCAGTGTGTGTTTGTAAATAAGAAAGCCCTTGCCCTGTATGATCCTGAGCAGGGCAAGGGAGCGCATAGGAGCATGACAGCCCCTTTAAGTATTTTAACTTTGTGTATCAGGGTGTTATTTATACGCTGTATGGTAGGATTATGCACACTTGATGTAAACTACAGTACTCCCAAAAATAGTGAATGAATAATGAAATTCTATTTCTGTAGAGTACAATCCAAGCCATCCAAACATATTCTATAGGAATAGTATGGACAGTGGAGCTTGTTTACATAGTTACATAGTTAATACGGTTGAAAAAAGACATAAGTCCATCAAGTTCAACCAAGGGATAGGTGGTTGAACAGATTCACAGTTCTTACAGTAAAGAAGCTTTGACATGGAACAGTTTTTCACCGTATTTTTTGTATGGCCCACTTATATATTTATATAGGTTAATCATGCCCCCCCTTAGAGATCTCTTCTCAAGACTAAATAAATTCAATTATTTTAATCTTTTTTCATAACTCCATGCCCCTTATCAGTTTAGTTGCTTCCCTCTGTACTTTTTCCAGCTGCAGAGCATCCTTTCTATGGGCTGGTGCCCAAAACTGAACTGCATATTCCAGATAAGGCCGCACCAACGCTTTGTAAAGTGGTAATATTACATCCCTGCGCCGTGAGTCCATGCCTCGTTTAATGCATGACAATATCCTGGTGGCTTTAGAAGCAGCTGATTGACATTCTATGCTGTTATTCAATCTATGATCTACAAGGATACCCAAATCCTCTCTATAAGTGGCTTCCCCGGTGTTACATCCACTATATAAAAATGCTGTAATTGCTAAACTGTTAATGAAAGTCTGCACTACTATCCTATGGCTTTATGGTGCTCTTTAAAATTCACTGTGCTGGTGTACAAAAGCTAAATTATGAAAATTGTGTCACTGTCCAGATACTTCTGGAACAACTACTGTATAAAATTAAAGGGGGTTTTCTTAATATATAGCTTTTTTTACTTATACCCCATAGCCTGTCTCACCTATTGAAAGATTCATATTTACCTGCTCCCGCTGTTCTGGTCGTGCACACTGGCTCCCTCTCATCCATCTTCCAATCTCTGGCTTGTGTTCTGGCTGATTGTAGACATGGTCACATGTGCCACTGCAGCCAATGACATGGTCACCTGTGCCGCTTGGGGACACATTACGGCTGAAGACAGTCATTGGCTGCAGCAGTTCATATGACCATTTGGTTCATGTCACCATTAGGAAAAGATGTAAAGGGTTTTTTTTTAGAAAAAAATATGTAAAGTCTCCCTCTGAATGCTGAAGATGCTGGATAACTGATGCAGCCTGCCTCTTGTTTTCCTGTCTCAGCCCTTGCCTCCTTACTCCAGACCTGCCTCCCTGTTATAGAGCTTGCTAAAAATGATGTGACATGCCTCCCTGTTATTTGCTGCCAGCACTGATAGCTGGCAGTGGAGCTTTCCTCTAACTTCCCAGTGCATCCCTGGTTAGCAGCACTGGGAAGATAGGGAGAGGGGTCAGGCTGCAGTGTTCAGCACTGACAGAATATAGGAATATTGTGTACTTATAGTTTCAGCTCTGACTGCTGAATCTGTACTTCTCTACCCAGTGATGTACATAGAGAAGTAAGGGCCCCATAGGAAGGCTCAAACAGGCCCCCTCCCTGCCCTAAACGTTGTTCCGCTAGAGGGTAGAGTCCTGACCAGGTTTTCATCCCCAATAGAAGAGGGGATGATCCCAACTGAGCTCCCTCTTGTCCTTGGCCCCATAGAAGTTGCATGGCTTGCCACTATGGTATTTACGCCCCTGTCTCTACCTACTTGTCCAGAGCTGAGCAGAGACATAGTGGAAAGATAGAGGGGCTGCAGTATTCAGCACTAACAGTAAGCCCACTGTGTTCTTGCACTATGTATAGTACTTACTGTACTGTACTTCTTGTCAGCGCTCTATGCTGCAGTCCTGCGCCTCTTTTCACATTCCTAACCAGAAACATGCTGGGATGGTAGCAGGAATCACTGGCAGAGATAAACTGCAGAGAAGCGTGTCTTATCATTTTTAGTAAGCTCTATTATAAATTTAGGGAGGCAAGGCTGGAGTAAGGAGGCATAGGCTAGGACAGGGAGACTAGAGGCAGGATGAGAAGCCTCTGTATTATACAATTATTTGGCGTCTTCTGCATTCTACTGTTAGAGTGTTGGTAAGGAGAGAGATTTTACATAATAGTTTTCTAGTATAAATTAACTTACTTCCCTAACAAAGTACATTACAACAACACACTCACTACCCCCACCTACACATTAAACATTAAATAATATTTACACTTTAAGTATTTGCATATACTTCTGCAATGTGCTGCCTTTACAGACTTCAAAGAATGTGGAATTACATCTAAAATGTACGCAACAAAATTGCCTCTTTGTTTAAGGCATCGAATATTAGATTCTGAGTCATGCGTAAGCATTTGCATGAATATGAAGAAAAAAACTAGAGTAATCCACTAGTAAGCTCATCTTTCTTCTCAATGCCAAAAAGAGGACTGATAACCTTCATTATAAGGACTGCTACCAGTTTTATGAAAATTGCTCTGTAAATCTCACTTAGAGATTTTAATCTTCTGCTACCTCTGCTTCCTTTCCCTCCATTATGTCAAGTAAGAACTGTAGCCAGTGTCAAAGCATTTGACAAATGAGGCACAAGCGAATGTGATTTACATTGCTCCTGTATGCTCGTCTCATTGCCATCGTTATATTTATGAGGTTTCGGGGCCTTTACTTGCTGTGAGTCAGACAAGATGTGTAATTATTAAAGATTTAATTTTTTTTTCTCTAAAGTCTTTCCTCTTGTAAATTGCTATACTGTCATAAACATGATTACTGCATGAGTGTAATTTAAACATTGTCTGCACATGGTCATCAAACTTCTGGAAGCATACAGTAATTCATCTTCTTGTTATTAATGACGGAACCAGAAGGATTATTTCCTAAATGCTTTCATTTATAACCATTCCCTCAAGTCTCTAGGTAGTCCTAGTAGAATAGTTTGACAGGATTTACTTGGGCATGTGCATCAGGCTGTGAACATTAGAGACAGTAGGTATGACCTAGAAGAGGCTCTACCTGTGATCTAGCTGTTCTTGACGCCTGGAAGCCTATGAGAATCTTATATAGTGTGGAATTCTGTCCTTTGAATTTCCACTTTCTAGAAAATCTCCATTTCTATTCATGTGTGATGATTCTGGATTTAATACCACAAAACGTTCTTTTTTTTCCAATACAGGTATTATTTTGCACATCTAGATTAAAAGGCAAAACAGAATATATTGGGACAATAGTTATATTTAAGCAAATAATGTATTGTTTTTCTTAGTGTTTCTTAGGTTCTGTCCTCACTTGTGTCATTTAGTTATGGAAACTACCGCCCATTGCTAGATCTGTTGTACAACTACTTATCAACAGTGATCTAAGGATATTACTGACGTACAATGGGGTACAACAGGTTTCATCAAGGTGCCCATCATTTTGATGGGAAACATAAATATGACAGAACTTGTGACAGAGGCTCTAAATAGAGCTTCTGACACATACATATGTGAATGTAGACTTAGTTATGATGAATTCATTGAAACAGTGAGTTTGTAGGCTCAGAGGCCTACCATAGTGAAGTTCCCATAGGCAGGGCTTGATAGAATTTTTATGGGTAATTTACTTTCAGATATACACCAGTTTTCTGGCATATCTGCCGCAGATTGCGGCGTAAAGGCTATTTGCACCTCAATCTGCGACTTTTTCCCGGCTGATGGCAATACTAAAAAAGGGGGGATGTTGGGGACAGGAAAGGGGATGGGCCGGTAGGCCCGTCTCATTTATCATTTTATACAGTTATTTTAGGCGTAGAAAATGGTCTTAATTTACATTTAGACCAGCGGTGGAGGTTCTGAAGTTATATAGAGGCTGGCGTCTCATGGGTTAAGACCGGCATCTAAAACACTGGTCTTAATAAATGACCCCCGTAATGATTCTCCCATAGACTGCAATGATTTTTCCATGAGTTCAAGTCCCCTAGGGGGATTAAAATAACTGTAAAAAAAATATATACAAATTCAAATCACCCACCTTTACCATTTTAAAAAGAAAAATAAACAATAAATCTTAAAGATCATTGCTGCAACTCAAAATGCTTATGCTGTTAAAATACAAAAGTATTTATACGATACATGATGACTGGCGCAACAGAAAAAAAATCTAAATAACCGATTCATCATTTTTTGCTTGCTTCACATCCCAAAAAATTGAATAAAAAGTAGTGAAAAAGTCATACACAGCTCAAAATGTTATCAATACAGATTTCCCCACCAAAAATGAGCCCTTCCACAGCTTCATATACATAAATACAAAAAAGTTATGTAGGTCAGAATACGGCGATACAAAGAAAGATTTTTATTTTCAAAGTTATTATTGTTTTAAAAGAATTAAAACACAAGAAAAACCATAGTCTCACTGGCCCCCCAGAGTACCAGAGGATCCTCCAGTGGGCCCAAGGTCTAGTACTATATTAGGCTCCAAAAAGCCAGGAGGAAAAAAAACATTTGGCTGCTCGCTGGAACCTCTCACTTGCCACTAGGCTCTATTTCTTTGATTCAAAACCTATTAAATGTTAACCCTTTTCATGACCGGACCTATAAAAGGCCTGAATGTCCAGGCAACTTTTTGTGATTTGGGCACATGGTGGCTTAGTGACCCTAATTTTTTTTTTTTCGTTTGAATACGAAAATAATTTTTGCAATTTTTTTTACTTGACACTTAGGACTTATTATTAGAATGCTTTTTTTAAAGATATTTTATATTTTTTTAGGTTTAATTTAGACAAAAACCGCTAATTCTTATTAAAAAAAAGGATTTTTTTTTAATTGTAGATTTTTTTTTTAAATATTAAAACTGACGCACAAATTAATTATTGCAATGGGTTCCCTATTTGATGACGATCATTTTGATATATAGCATGTATAGATTTTATTTGACGGGGCGACTATGGTGACTGTTTTCATTGGCGACTGCGTGTTTAATTTTTTTTTTTTTTACACTTTTTTTTGTTTGTTTTTTATTTATTTTTTTACTTATATATTAATTTATTTTTGACAACTAATATGTCCCCCAGGAGGTCATTAAAAGACCTCTGGAGGACTGACTTTTTTTTTTTTCTTTTTTTAACAGTTTTTTTTCCCACTGTTTCCACTGTAACTGGGGCATCCACAGGAGCCCCAGTTACAGGGGAAAACAGCCCCCTGGGGGCTCATTACACACAGGCAGAGCTGATCAGGGTCTCCTTAGACCCTGCAGCACTGCTCTGGCCCCGAGACACCCGGCGGTCACGTGACCGCCGGGACTAACACAGGAAGCGGCGCTGCCGCTTCATTCCTGCTGCGCCGGCTGAGCAGGTAAGTCTCTCCTCCGGCTTAGGAGAAGACAGAAGCGGTAATAAACCGCTCCTGTCTTCTCCTCAGGGTCCCCGCTCTGTCTGTGAGCCGGGACCCGACCTGCTCCTGCTAGATTGCAGGAGCAGGAGCTTTAATCCCAGCTTTAATCCCAGAGCGGTCGTGAAGGGGTTAATGATGATATAGGATTTGGGCCTCAAGAATAATTTCCTCTGATGGGCACCAGGAACCCCAGTACGATCCTGAGAAAAAACTGTAAAAATGGTGTCCCTGGAATCAGACTACTGCAAGGCATGTTTTTTTGTACAAAAATGTTATGCAGTGTATTGTAATTGGACATTCTAAATGAATATATTTATTTTGTAGTTTTAATGCAGATTTCGCTGTAGAATTTGACATAGATCACATCTGAACATATACAGATTTTCAGGCTGACTTGGCTATGGCCTTCCCATACCAAGAGTAAAAACTGAGATGATATATGAAACAAATTCTTGTCACAAATAGAATGCTATGGATTTTGAACACCAGAGCATACCCTTATGATAAATGAAATAAACCTACAGTATATGACTGTTCATAGTGGAAGAATAGCAGAAAAAAATGTCAGTTGGGCATTTTCAAGCCAGGGAGATGTCCTTGCTTTCTGTCAGTAATCTGTCCCTGACCTCTACCCGTTAATCTTGATCGTCGAGTCCAGCTTCCCTTTACATTATAATATCAGAAATCTGTTGTATTCTACTAATTGAATACTAGATGCTGCTGGTTTGTCCTTTTTACTTGCTCACAATCAAGGTAGCTAATGTTGTGGATGGGAACCACATTGTTTCCTGTTTGGGCGTAATGTGGGTTTGGGTGCATTCATGCCACCGTATGTATTTTGCAGTCCGCAAAATGTGGATCCACAAAAAATACGGAACAAACGGACAAGAATAGAACATGTTCTATAGTTTTTGTTGGACTGCAGAATGGACATATGGATGCAGACAGCACATAGTGTGCTGTCCGCATTTTCTGTGGCCCCATTGAAATGAATAGGTCCCCATGCATTCTGCAAAAAATGTGGATCGGATGTGGACCAAAAATATAATCATGTGAATGAGGCCTTATACAAACATTGCTGGAGTATTGTGACTTGCTACAGTCTCCTGCCCCAAAGAACTTTCTTTGCCAGATAGTTCTTAGTCCTTGGTGGACTTCTGCTAGTCTTTACCTCATCTCTTCCTCTAGCAGATCTACTGAGAACATCCACCATCAGTTCTCCACTGTGCTCTGCTCATTCCTTCTGCCTTGGATTCCAACAGTATTCACCAGTATCATAACACATCATTTCTTCCACTGAAATCTTGTCCATAAATTCTAGGGGAGGCCTAGGGAACAGTGAGGGAGATCCATGAATCTGTGAACCTTACTGCAGAGGTGATCTAGATCTAATAAGACCCGGCCAGCTCCACAGACAACTGGCCCCTGGTGGTAGTATAACCACTGGGCCCAGAGCAAATGGTGGCAGTGCTGTGTATAGAATGATGGAGAAGGCAGGGACGGTGCAAAACATCTCTGCCTTTTCTAGGGGGAGCTCTGCTGTCACTGACGGTGACCTGCCTGTTCCAGCAGCTGCACAGTTGGCATGCAGCTGCAATCTCTGCTAGGACATTATAGTCTGTGGGCAGCAGGGAAGTGGTTAATGGGGAAAACACAGGAGAGGAAACAGAGAGTAGATGGCCCCTGTGTAAAGACTACTAATACATAGTGATGTGTGGCAGCAGAAGGCACACCAAATTGTCAGCTCTCCTGATCCTGCAGGGCGGGGGTGGGTAGAGAGCATGATAGGCCTAGGGCTGTCTACCCAACTCAGGCCCCCTCCCTCCATTTTACCTTGACATCCCTCCATCCATATGCGGCCCAATAGTTTTTCTTCTGTATGGAGAGGCTGAGGTGCTTTGTGAGCGCTGCAGCCTCTTCCTAGGCCATATGACCTCACATTCATCACGTGGCCAAAGCGCAGCTCACTCCCATCCGAGTGAATGGGGCTAAACTGCAATATCAAGCACAGTGCCATGAAATGGACAGCTGTGTGCTTGGTAAGAAGCAAAGAGGCCAAGCACTCACTGGAGCACCGCAGTCTCCTCAAATAGCTGATCAGTGGGGATGCCAAGAGTCAAGCCCCTACCAATCTCATATTTATGACCTACCCTAAGGATAGGCCATCAATATGTAAATCTCAGAGAACCCTATTACCTTATGTTATCTGTAGTGTTACATAGGACTGCAGGTGACATCTACTACATTATTTGTACTCAGAGTCTCTGAGTACAGATAATGTAGTATGTGTTACCTGCACCACAAATAACACTGTGATAACTCTCTGAGTACCGATAATGTATTAAATGTCACCCACAGTCCCATGTAACATCCCAAATAACACAGTGATAACTCTCTGAATACACATAATGTAGTGGATGTTACCTGCAGTTCTATGTAACACCCCATATAACACAGTGAATTATTAACATCTACTATGTTATCTGTACCCAGGCAGTTATCCCTGCAGTCTGCGCTGCTCAAAGCTGGCTCACCCTCATTGTTCTTGGCAAGAGGGAGGAGGCGGGGACTGCAGAAGTGTTTCTAAGGGGGATCGGCATAGAGTAGGACAATACTTAGTCAAAGGTGGGCGATATGAAAATCACACACAAGATAATCATCACATCGGTCAAACATCGAATTTAGCGTACTAAGTAAGACAAGATAAAACAGTTACTCTGCTTACAGAAGATGCCCAGGTTATACCAGCATGGTCCATGTCACTATATACAAGAAGATGTATAACTTATACCAGCTGTACATATATAATTATATACAGGAGATGCCCAGGTTATATCAGCTTCGTCCATATCACTATATACAAGAAGATGTATAACTTATACCAGCTGTACATATATAATTATATACAAGAGATGCCCAGGTTATACCAGTATGCTCCATATCACTATATACAAGAAGATGTATAACTTATACCAGCTGTACATATTATATACAGAAGATACCCAGGTTATACCAGCACCATCTATATCACTATATACAAGAAGATGTATAGCTTATACCAGCTGCACATATATCATTATATACAGAAGATACCCAGGTTATACCAGCATGCTCCATATCACTATATACAAGAAGATGTATAACTTATACCAGCTGTACATATATAATTATATACAGGAGATGCCCAGGTTATACCAGCATGGTCCATATCACTATATACAAGAAGATGTATAACTTATACCAGCTGTACATATTATATACAGAAGATACCCAGGTTATACCAGCATGGTCCATATCACTATATACAAGAAGATGTATAACTTATACCAGCTGTACATATTATATACAGAAGATACCCAGGTTATACCAGCATGCTCCATATCACTATATACAAGAAGATGTATAACTTATACCAGCTGTACATTTATAATTACTTTATATACAGGAGATACCCAGGTTACACCAACATGGTCCATATCACTACAGGAAGAGTTTAAACCAGCTCTGAGCCTGTGAACGTATATTAGATGTCAATCTCTAAGAATGTGCTGCCGCCACCCTGTTACTGCATTACTGCTGAGTCCTCTTCCTGCATAAAAAGGAGGAGGAGCAGCAGCAGTGCGGTAATATGGGGTAGGTAGCGCCCGCTTTTAGCCCTGCACAGGACGTTCTGACTCAAGTGTCAGGACATTCTGCAGAATAGGACAACTGTGGCAGACAACATGTATGGACAGTGCTTTCTGCTGCTTGAGGCAAAAATTGGAAAGGGCTACCTCCCCCCCCCCCAGTCCCCATACCTAATTCTCAACCTAACACTTTCCCTCCTAACATTACGTACATACAGCACTACAAAACATACAGAGTAATATAGCACCACATAATCTACCTCTTACATCCAGTGACACTCCTAAATGTTCTCTTTCCTCATTATGTCCTTCCAGAGCAGACCACCATGATGATTTTTCAGCCATCTCTTGACTCTGCAGAGATTGACAAACAGACATATAAGTTTCCTACTGTTCCATCATCCTCCCACCTTCTGAACTCCCCATCCTGCCACCCCCAATACTGTGCCCGCTGTGCTCCCCAATATTATACCACAGAACCAGTCCCGGTGAAAATACTAGTATCACACAGATAGTGTGCCCAGCAATAATTATTGGCATACGGTGCCCTAAAGTAATTGTGCCCAGAAAATAGTGCCCCTGAAACTAATAGTGAAAACATAATGTCCCCCAAAAATAATTATTCAAAGCTGATACTGTGCCAGGATGTCATCCACAGTAATAGTGCTCCCCAAAGTCCCACCAATAGAAATAATTATCTGCCAGAGTGCAGCTAGTTTTAACAGTGCCCCAATAGTAATAATGCCTCATTGTGCCACAGAAGCAATAATGCTCCCAAGTGCCCAAACTAGTAATCATGTTCTCCATAGTCACCCAGCAGAAATAATTCTCCATATAATGTGACAGTAGAAAATGCCCCCTAATGTGTGGCTGTCCAAAAAATACCCCTTTGTACTGTTCGCTAGTACAAAAAATGCCCTATTATAATGTGCGCTAGCGCAAAAAATGCACCCTAATAATGTGCACTAGTATAAAAACGCCCCATAATGTGTGCCAATATAAAATGCCCCTATATAGTGCCCCAAGTAGATGCCCCCATAATGTGCCAGTATAAATGTCCTTCCTTAGTGCCCTCCCAATAGATGCCGCCATAGTGCTTCTGTCCTCTCCTTTCCCATAGTGCTCCCCCAATGTGCCAGTAAAAAATGCCCGTATATAGCGACTCCATAGTGCGCCCAATACCATTGTGCCAAAAAAAAAAAAATACACTAATATCTCTGCTTCTGGCAGAGATGCAGTGCAGACCTCTTCAGGCCTGTGTCCTGCGCTGTATGCTACCCGGCTCAGGCCGCACAACAGTGATGATGTCATTTTGCCACCTGCACTGGCCTTTGATAGGCCGCAGGCACTAGGCCTGTAGCATATCAGAGGAACAGGGAAGAGAGACACCTTTGCCCTGTCCCACCACAGCAATCAAATGTATCACCGACCTCAGGACAGCGATACAGATGAATGTACAGAGTTTAGTGCTTCCACAATGGAAACGCTCATTTCACACGCTCCTACCGGCGCTATGCAACGCATGGGGATTTAGAGTGGGCCGGTTCAGCTGCACAAGGGCCCCCTCCCACGCTGGGCCCTTGTGCAGCTGAACCAGCTGAACTAGCTGAACCAGCTGCACAGGCAGTATGTCTGCCCTTGGGAAGACATCTGAATGGAAATAGAAGATATACAGCTTCAGGGACATTCTGTAGCCCATTTTCTTGTATGCTGTTAGAAGTTTATCTACAAACTGATGGAAATTTTCAACTAACATTTTCTATCAAACTAGTTGACACAAAATCATGTAAAATTACTTAATTATGTCACAATAGTACAAAAACTTTCTGATTTTTGTAGAACAGTGATATCAGTTATTCTCAGAATATGGTGATAAAAAGCAAATGAAAAAAGTTTACAATGCAGAGATTGAAACATAAAAACTATGGCCCTGATTTATCTTACCTTCACTCTAGAATTCTGGCGTCAAAAAGTCACAAAAATAGGGCTTTTACACTTGCTTAACTTTTATTAACTCTTTCTGGGGTGGATGGGAAAAACAGTAATACTGCCAATGAGTTTTTAGTTTATAAATTTTGCAGCGTTCATTTTTTTGCATAAATAACATGATAACTTTACTTTTTGGATCAGAATGATAACTGATGAGAATAAATATCTTTCTCTCTCTCTACACACACACACACACATATATATATATATATATATATATAGGTTTTGGTTTTTTTTTTTCATTTTACTTTTGCACAAATAAAACCCTTAAAAAACAAAAACTGTTTTTACATCGCCACCTCCAAAAATCCATAGCTTTTTTAGAATTTTTCTTTCTACAGAGCAGAGTGGAGGATTTTTTTTTCTGGATGACTTGTACCTTTCATTGGTATCATTTTGGGGTACATAACAGTTTTTGATCACTTTATTTTTTGTGTCGAATAAGGAAAAACAGCAATTCTGTTTTTTTTACGGCATTCAAAAAATGGCATAATAATGGTATTGTGTGGGTCGTTTCAGACATGGCAATACCAAATATATGGAGGGGATTTTATTTTTACAATTTTTTTCCATTGAAAATCTTCTGTCTATTGTGCCTGTTGTTCATGTGGCTGCTGTAAAGCATATCTCTGAACTGCTGTTAACAGAGAAAAGCAGGAATTCTGGCACGAAGCCTCTCCCTTCCACCACAATAATGTGCAGAATACAGTGAACAGAACAAAATAAAATAATACAAATATGTACTCAGTATCTGGGTTAGGTGATACACTCCCTTTAAAAGAGTTTTCTAAGTTAAAAAGACATTTTTTTCATGTCATCGACTGCTTTAAAATTTAAAATCATTATATTGTTACCTGTTCTCAGTGTGACTTTTTGGGCTCATTTGTGTAAAAAATGTTGTGACTCTTTGTATTTTTAAAACACTCACTTCAGTTTTGACACATGGATGGGAAAGTGGACATGGTTAGCTATGTTCACTCCAGATTTATCATTGAGACTTTTTTAAAAACTGACCAAAAAAAAGTCAGTTTTTTTGCAGGAGGATGCAGTAGGAAAAGGTGTTAGGTTTAAGGATTAGACAAATTGATCAAACATTTGACATTTGATAAATGTGGCTTAAATTACAATAACACATTCACGCAAAACTGACTTCAAATATTCTCCTCATGATATATTCCTTTGTGTTCAGGCAACTAAGGAGTGACAATATTAGAAAAAAACAAGAAACTTGCGTAAAGATACGTGCAGTCTAAGTTGATATCATTTATATTGCACCTTTACTAAATATATTAACTTGACATTTGATGTGAAACTTTAATTTCTTGTTTCCTAATATAGAATTATGCTTGCAGCAAGGTTTGTTCATTCTTAGTACTGAGCTTGTGAAAGTTGAGGTCACAATGATAATTACAGCAATGACTTTGAGTAGATTTTCTGCCTACCACTCGACAGATTCGTTTAGAATATTTCAAAGTTATAAGGATCGATGGCATGTTTCTTTTATAGCTTATGAATTATAACAAAATTACATTTCCATTTCAAATGAAAACCTAATTAAGTAATGTAATAATAGTACATGTACGGTTCCTTGCATAATACTAAAGCTATATTCATAACAGAGTTTTTCTTTACGTTGTTCTGTCCCATTGTTCTTGTGGAAAATTGGTTGACATCAGTAAGCTTCTGTTCTGTCATTAAACATTTTTGTAAAGCCACAAGAGTCCACTTTCCCTAACAGTTACAGCAGTGCCCTGTGATCTTTAAAAACTCCCATCTTCCACAAATTGTCATAGGATGGCCATCCGGGTGTCTCTCCCTGTTCCCTATTACTCATTGAAAGCCATTCCCTTTTTTCACCTGTACTCTGGGCATGACCTCTTCCTTTTCTTCAGGTACTTGCTTCCTGCTTCATTCGATGATACACTCTCTGCTGTCAGGAGGCTTCATAGAAACAGTGTGTTGCCAAATAAACCTTTTACAGCTCTACATGGTGACTCACAAATAAGTAGTCTGCCTAAATCTGTCTTTATTGTCCATATCAATCAATCAGCTTTTATTTTTTCAGAGCCCTGTAGGAACTGATAAAAGGGGCCTATTGTGATAGAAAGATGGTGTTCTCCCTGGAACAGCGAATAGTGATTGTGGAAGGCTATGTGTGAAGCAGATCGATTAAGGAAATGCAAGAGAGCTTTGCCGACAAGTACCCAGGAACAAAACCACCAGCTAAACATTGTATTCAGAGTCTGAAATGACACCAAACTGGCTCTGTTGCAAACATGGAAAAACTGAGGCCTCCATCGATCAGGATGGTGAAGCTGTGCATGAAATTCAGCAAGTAGCCCCCAAAAATTAACTCAAAGACTGTCTAAGCAAGTTGGTGTATCACGAACAACGTGTGAGCGAGTGGTGGAATCTCTGAACCTAAAACCGTACCGAATAGCATGTGTGTAGGAACTGAAAGAGTCTGACAAAGCTGAACGTATAAATTACTGTACACTGTACATACTGCACTTGGTTGTTGACTATGATGGCTGACAGACATTTGGACCGACTGCTGAACTTCCTAAGGGACGAAGCTTGGTTTCATTTATTAGGTCATGTAAATCCCCAGAATACGAGATACTGATCCGTTGAAAATCTCCATTTGACTCCCAAAGCACCACTTTGCAACCAGGAAATTGGTGTTTGGTACCCAGTGTCAGGAGCATGAATAGCGGGCCCAATTTCTTCAAATCAACTGTGAATACAGCAATTTACCTGGACATCTTTGAACAGTTTAACAACCAACTAACAGCAGAAGAAAATATGTCCTGCTTTTTCCAACCTGATGGGACAACATGCGGGGGGAGGGGGTGGGTTAGGCTTTCCTCCCACTGTTCTCCACTTCCTGACAGTATGTAGAGGGTAGCAGGGATCAGAGCAGCTTCAGAATGACAGCAGAAGGTGATCAGTGAAGCTATGTAGTGCTTTTTTCATTTTTAACATTTTCTGGCATTTTTTATTTTATTTTCCCCTTTTAACCAGTTGCCTACTGCCGCATAACTTTATACGTCATGGTTGCAGGCTGTTAACTGTAACCCAACATGTAAAAGTGTTAGCTTACATTAGCATATGCTACCAATGTCGGGAATGTGGATCTCTAGAACAGGGCACCTAAAGTGAATGACAGTGCACCCTACATGCATGGCGTGCTCTCCATTCATTTCTACGGGCGTTCTGAAAACAGACAATGGAGGACGCTTTTTTGAGGCTCATAGCTCGGAACACATGCCGTGCGGCCCCATTGAAAATGCCTATACTTGTCCGTGAGCACGGACAAGTATAGGACATGCCTCAAACGAGCCATGGCACGGAGCTAGCTCCGTGCCGCGGCTCCCAGCCCCATAGAGGTGAATGGAGGCCACATCTATTCCCGCATTTTTGCGGATAGATACGGCCCCATTCATACGGTCGTGTGAATAGGGCCTTAATGTGCGGTAGTCATTAACGTCATAATTGCAGAGAAACTGGTGCTACATCAGTTATAATGCTGACATCATTCATCTTCACCTGATTGCTGAGCCCTTTGATTGGCTGCAGCAATCACATGGGGTTAGTCAGGGATAGACAGACAAAAAGCACCAAAGTGGTGGCACTGAATTACAGGGGAACTCTTCCATTGTTATTTTACAACAATCCGTTATTTTCTAAAATTTCAGTGACTGTGGAAAATTCCTTGAAAATATTGGAAACATTTTGTATAGAAAGGATTTTATTTTCTGCATTCTTCTGTTGGCTACAGTATTTTCTCAAAATTATGAATATTTTACAGTTTATTACAAAAGACCTTTACAAATTTGGGAAGATGATTTATGACTGTGTTTGCATTTCCTCACAACTAAACAGACACTCATAGAAAGAAGAATGAAATAAAATATAGATTTGGACTTTGCTTTGACAAACAATTTGTTATCTACAATTGTGTCACATTATGTTTTATGCACAGCATGTTGCTGCTCTGAGTGATTATTATTTATATGCAAATGATTAAAGTCATAATAATATATGCAGATCTTTTAATCTCTTAAGAGCTGCAATTTTATACAATACCTAGAGAACGGCAAAAAGTTTAAGTTTGTTAAATATATTATTACAATTATTAAAGTATTCTTCAAAAAATAAATTAATAAAACTATATGTACAAATAAAAAATAAAGCAGCACATGTGAAATTATTACCAGTAGTTATGTTATAATCTTACAGGGCAGATTATAGCTACAGCCACACAAAAGAAATTTCGGGAAATACTATATTACGTGCTAAAATTAATCATCCTATGCATACCCTCAAAAGCTATGCCTATGGGAGAAACAATACTTGCCAAGCGTAATTGCAGTAGAAATAAAGCTTTCCAACTAGAATCCCAGAATATTAACCAGCAATTAAAAATTAGGGGACACTCCCCCTGGGCATTAGAACGTGGGCAAAGTGAACAAATTATCTCAACAACAATTATTGTTTGGTGCCAACAAAAATAAAAACAAAACTGGAGCATTGCTTCAGTGATGGTGTTACAGTATAGTCCCCAGTTCTTCCAAATATAACCTATTATTAACAAATATTTACCCATACACTATTAGGTGAAAAACTGGAGAACATACTGTCTCAAGGTTGCAGAATTGTATGCAAAAAAAGCACCCACCATTGGGCAAATAGTTGCACCTACAGTAGTCTACCCAGAAGAGTGTACCAATGAGACCTGCTTACACTGCACTGGTTTTTAGCAATGTGACACACATCCATGTAGAATGTGTCTTTTTGCTAAACCTACCAACAATTTCTCTGATTCTGCCCATATTGTTACCTATCCATTTGAAAATTATATAAATTATAATACAGATGCAGTAATATATGATTACTTGTACATTATGTGACAAAATTGATATATATAGGTGGCACTTCTAGTCAAAGTATGTGCCCTAGAGCACATATATTATTTTTAAATTTAGTCTTTTTTATTAACATTTTAAATTTTAAAGTAATAAAACCCCTGGTCTCTTCCCACCCCGATCCCAAAGATGCAGTCCATCCATCCTATTCCAGCATAGTAACACCGCCAATTTAACAGAAAGACATATTTACAACGTCATTGCAACAGGAAGACATATACATTTTAAGCCCAGCCATGACCCCCATCAACATACATAAATGAGCCATATGGCTCCAATAAAGTGAGCATATTTATTGCCATGTAAATCTCTCTCATAAAGTGGAACATATACGTACTACATGGTATCCAGAGAATCGCCAACCACGATGCCAGGCATTTATATCAGGAATCACCCTAACACCCCTCACACCAGACCCAGTCTATATCTTTGTAGTTCCCTGGATGCCAGTCCAGAGGCGTCAATCCAAGGGGACCATAGCTTATCAAATTTAGACAAGGCTCCCCTCTTCCTGTACACCCCCCTCTCCAGATTAAGTAGCCAGTTAATCTTGGCTATGTATTCGGTTCTACTGGGGCTACACTCATCTAGCGCTAGAGCATATTAACGATATCACCACTAATAGACAGCGCAACATGTCTGGAGTGTCCAGACATTTTCGGGAATGCAATGCAGGGATACTAGCAGCATTTCTGATAAGTGGCATTTAAAAGGTTAAATTATCTACCAGAGACTGTCAGAGAATAAAGCTGGATGATGGTCCCTGCTTAGTTAAGTGCTGGGGCTTACATGGGATAAAAAAAGGAAAAAACAATAAACAAAGTGACAAGCAGGCACACTAGGGCTGAATAAGTATAGGAACCAGGGTACACAGATTCAGATGAACTGTATCAAGACTAGGAAATGACAACAGAGCTAGATCAGAAATCAGATCACAATATAATTGCAGCCGGAGTCATACACAAACGGTCAAGTCCAGGTCCAAATCGTGAGACAGAAGTGAATCCAAAAACCAAGCCATGGTCAAGCCAGGAGATATAGAATAGCCAAATTGGAATCTGAGAATCAGGGTCTAAAGAGTAGCCAAAGTCAGTAGTCAGAGGGTCCAGGGTAATCCAAAACACTGAGCACTGGTGTGTTATAAACAACCATTCACAGGCAACCTGTGACCAGTAGGTCACCTGTTTAAATACTCTGTGCTTCCTGGTCACGTGACATGCCTGGTGTCACATGACCAGTGACATCAGCACATCTGCCATAGAAGCGCCGGTCCTTATTGGCCAATACTCCCTAACAGGGAGAAGTTACTGGGAGACCCTACCGTCCTCTTGGCAACCAGACGCCGGCAGCTCTGCAGAGGAGCACGTCTGCCTTTGCAGGTTGTAAAACAAGGTTAAAAAAAAGAGTTAAAATGACATAGTGTTAAGATAAGATAATCCTTTAATAGTCCCACCATAGGGAAATTCACAGTGTTACAGCAGCACAGAGAATACAAAAATTCCAAAATAAAGGCATTACACTGCCAGTAGATTACAGGTAAAAATGTGAAAAAAATATAGAATTTAGTATCTAGATGGAATGATTTACACAGGAACCTGTAGACGATGTTGGTTGTACAGCCTAAAATCAGCATGGAGGAATGACTTCCAATAGTGCTCCTTCTCACACCTGGGGTGAAGCAGTCACTGACGGTACTGCCCAATGCTATCACTATCTCATGCATGGGATGGGAGTTATTCTCCAGCATGGAGATCAGCTTGGATAGTATCCTTCTCTTACCTACCACCTGCACTGGTTCTAGGGGGCTCCCCAGGACGGAGCTAGCCTTTCTAATCAGTTTGTCAAGTCTCTTCCTCTCCCTGGTTGACATGCTGATACCCCAGTAGGCCACTCCGAAGTCCACAGACTTGAGAAAGGCCCCAAGAAGCGCCCTCAGCACTCCAAAAGCCTGCTGTGGCCCTTTCTGTATAGTGCATCCATGTTATCTGCCTAGTCCAGCTTATTATTGAGAAGTACACCTAGGTACTTATTAGTGTTGACAATATCAATGTCCATATCCTGGATTAGTATTGTACAGTAGATGTATTTATTATATATTTATTAAACTATAGCTTATTAGATATTTTCCTTCATAGGAATTTAGGAAACTTAAGAAATTTTCAAGTGTATTAATCGTTTCAGATACATTTTTCAGAATACCCTGCAATGTGTGTATACATGAGCGATAATTCTATCTGGTTTCAGGGTACATCTATGATTCTCATTTGCACCTGAGCTGGCATATGGAGACTAGAAATCATCATCTCTGCCCATAGACTACACATGGAGACAACAGATTCTGTTTCCTAACTTTTAGCCATATATGACATTAAAGAGAAGTACTGAAGTACAGTTTAGATGTGCATAAAGCACTTGGGGTAAGAAATAACACTTACTGTTAGCTGCAGAATTATGCCTGTGCATCTCACTGTTCTTCTCACTGCTCCTCCTCGCTCAATTCTCCATAAACTTCTATGGATGATGTAATCTGATCCTTCAGTGAGCTTGCAGCTCTTCCTGGTTTAAAGAAGACTGACTTATCACACAATACAGACAGAATGTTAGTTTAGGAAAAGGAGGAGGAGGATGTAAAGAGTTGGTAACTGGACAGCAATGCATTTTCTTGAATGCATATAAAAGCCGTTAGATCAGCTTACCCAGTGATCATAGGGCCAGTGCATGAACAACAGGGCTTGCTCCCAGAATTGAATTCATAAAAGGGAATAATGTCCAGCAGACCCTAAAATCTTGAACTTTATTTGTCCAAAAGTCAAATAAAATTCAAGACTGCAAGCACTGTCCACATACAATGTTCACTTGTATGAATTTTCTCTGATGTATTATAACGTATCTTATATTCATTCACCTGTACTTTTCATTTAAGCACGATGCATGAAAGTTCAGTGACATTTTATTCATATTAATATGTTAGGTTCTGTCAAGCTAAGATCTCTGTTTATCAAAATAAATAAGTAATAACTACAATGCTGAAGCTGCAACAGAAAATCAGTTCCCTCCTCTCCAAAGCCCTTATCTAAAATGAATCTGTGCTGCACATGCTCATTAGTGCTGTCTGCAGAACTGAAACATGCTTTATCAATTCTGTAGAGTAGCATTCTCGGAGACATCTGTAGTAATAAGTCAAAGCAACTTGACTTGTACTTTTTCCTTGAAGAAATTTTGCTAGTCATCCAACTGGCTTTCTCAATTAGAATAACTTGTACAAGGAATCTCTGACATCAAACACTGTTGACTCATGCTTCAGTCTGCCTAATCTTTTTATCATAATCAACACAAGGTCAAGGACCTCATGAAGTTAAAATGTTAATTACATGAGCTGCAAGACAGTAGATACAAGGTGTGATTAAACTGCTTCAGGAGACGTGTTAAAATCACATTGTAAGTGGTCTTGTGTTTATTATCATAAACAGATTTTGCTAACTGAAGCATGAGTCACCAGTATTTAATGCCGGAGATTCTGTGTATAAGTTATTGTGACGAAACCCGCACCTCTCAGCCCCATCTGACGTCAACTACGTTGAGCCTACGCGGTGTGGTAACGTTACTGGTTACCAAGACGTGACGTTATGCCTCCCTAGGAGCACGTCAGGTCCGCTTTGTACAGTTTAAACAGATGCCTCCGGTGCATGCAGGTAAACGGAGGCCCGGGAAATGAGAGGGGGGGATTCACGCACCTCCGACGTAGCCCCACACTCACTCAGAACCCTGACAAGCTGAGAGAGCTTTTTCACTGCCCAGGAAAGCTTCAGCCGCCACCAGTTCCTCATTTAACAGAAGCCCGGTCCACTAACGGGATTATATCGGATGAGAAATCAACCCGTAGTAGCGTATAATTATGCCGAACATGGATGTGGGGATTTGTGATCGAGATACAAGAGCAGCACAATATTAAATTATATATTTAATTGCCTTAAGGGCACACTAGATACACTCTATATACACAGAGAATGGATACAGTGGTCTGATGTACAAATACAGGTGGTATGATACAAACAGAGTTAAACAGAGCAATAGTAAGTTATCAGGTGGATGAGTAGTCCAATGGATTACGATGAGTCCTGGGGTTGCTGTAAGGCCTAGTTGTAATCACATGGGGGGCAGTGATGTCAGCAGTTGGTCCCTCCAAACACATTACTCGATGTGACCCCATTTCAGAAGAAGACAACTGGCGTCTGTCCTGTGTTGCTTTTTCACCTGCAGCTGGCCTTTCCCCTCCCTCCAGGAGGAGTTTACCCTCCCTTCCTGGACCTGGTAGCCAAAAGACCCACAAAAACCATTATGGCCCATAGCTCCAGACCGGAAGGTCACAGGAAAATGGGTACCAAAAGATCAGGTTCCTGCTTGGAGATCTCCGTATCTCCGCTTCCTGATATGTGATTGGATCTCTAACCTATGACCACAGGTCTATGCTCCTTGGCCTCTGTATCGCAAATATATAACTGGTTTATGCCTGTGATAGATGGGAAATTCATAATTCCTTATGAACTCCTGGTTCGGTGCTCTCTGGGATTTCAGTGATCTGGCTAACAAGCTGACAGCCCCTGCTGAGGGTTTTTCCTGGAGGATGGCTTTGCCTCCGTGCAGGCAATTGTGCACATGTGGCCTGCTTTGAATGCAGGGCCCCTGTGGTGCTTACTCCATCTGCTAGTTGACAGCAAATGGCTAGGATTTAGATCATGGCTAGCATTGATCATATTTCCATATTCCTCACAGTTATTCTAATTGAGAAAGCCAGTTAGATGATTAGTGAAACTTCTTCAAGTAAAATACAAGAAGCCCAGTTGCTTTGACTTATTACTACTGAATACTGATATACCATGAACAGGATAAATGAGCCACACCTTCCTCTTTTCTCTGACCTGACAGTTCCAGAAAGAAGTCTGTTGTAGAGGTAGCGCTGCACACACTGTGTAATGCTGTGCATTTTACACTCTTTGGTCTGCTTTATGCCAGGCCGGGTCCCCTTGACACTGCTGTTCTTGTAGCAGTCTCTAAGGCTATACCCCAGGTTAACAAATATCTTGCACTGCACGTAAGGCACTATACTAGAGTATGTAACAAGCACTACACAGAAAGAAAATACACCGATAAATGTAAACTTCTGTGTCTCAATGAGGTTGGAACAGGCTTAGCTGGTGAACAAAATGTAATCCCTCTGTTATTCAACAGTTAACCCCCTTTTCTGAAAGAAACTAAAGGCTTTTTGTTGGATGCTTAGGTTGTCCCCTACCAACGACATTTTTCCCAAAATTCTTACATTCACTACATAGATACTGAATAAGTTATATGAAAGTTTCCCTAGTGCATGATGAAATGAATTATAAATTATGATTTACAGTAGATTTAGTATAATACACCATACTAACTTTCTAGAATTTTGTGGTGAACATCCTCTACAAGGTAGAGGAATTGTGGTGTATGAGCTCTTCTATATGCATTCCAGGAATTTCTTAACATTACTACTTGTGAAACTCTATTTTCACTTTTATAACTAGAATATTTTGAGATACTTTACCAATGACACCGGACCAGTTGTTCTTAAGCCTAGGAACAGAACAGATACCTCAGCCCTATAAGACCCTACCTTGTCATGTCCTCACTGTAACAATTTCCTTATCCAGGAAATGGAAAAATGCTGACCCTTTCACTTTGCAGTAAATCATTAGGTTTGCTAAGGCTATTTCTAGAGTTGAGCGAACGTGCTCGTAACGAGCACTGTAGTGCTCGGATCCCCTGCGCTCGCATGGGCGCAGCCATCCACATCCGTCCTCCTCACCCGACTGCAAGTCAGTGGGGACGGATCCGTTTGGTATGACACACTCGTGTGTCATACGAAACGGATCTGCCCCCATTAACTTACAGTCAGGTGAGGACGGATCCGGATGCCTGTGGCCATGTGAGCTCAGGGGATCCGAGCACTACAGTGCTCGTTACGAGCGCGTTCGCTCAACTCTACTACTTTAACATCTGAATTTTTGCTTGATCTGGCAGGGATCAGCAAAAACACTTCCATTATGATAGTACAACTGGCTGCATCTGTTATAAACGGATCCGGTTGTATTATGTCTAAAATGGTCATGACGGATTCGGCCATTGTATGTCAATGGGCACCGGATCTGTTTTCATTTGTGTCCGAGAAAAGCGGAACTATGCCCAAGCAGGACAAGTATAGCTAAAAATTAAACATCATTGACCGATCCATCTCGCTCTGCATCCCATGCCGAACAGAAAAATGCTGCTTGCAGTGTTTTTCTGTCCGGAATGAGAACGCAACCAAACTGAATGGAATGCCTTCTGGTGCATTCTGTTCTGTTCAGTTCAGTTTTGTCCCCATTAACAATGCACGGGGACAAAACTGAAATGTTTTCCTCTGGTTTTGATATCCTATGATGGGAAAGGAAAAACACAGATGTGAAAGAAGCCTAACAAAACCTACAAATACACCATAGCTCGTAATAAACACCATATGCCCTAGTTAATAGATAATTAGAAAACATGGACAGGCTCAAGTTACTCTGACCTTTTGTTCTGGTGTACATACACCAACCCTCATTTAGTCTACACAATTATGTTTTGTTTTATTTTTTGTTATACTTGTCGTGCTTGGACATAGTTCAGTTTTATACTGCACAAACTCAAGGTTTCTGATATGCATCCCTTTTTGCCTTTATGGCTGTCATGTACCAGTATTCCTATTTAACATTAGTATCACTGTATCATGTACTTTGCACTTTCTCTTTATGCTCTAATCTCTATGTTGGGGCTTATATGTTTTAATCAATGCACCGTGCCATTTTCTTCTGTACTCACCTAAGAATGTATACTTTTCTAAAAATTCAATAAAAATGTTTAAACAACCGTCCCTAAGGCCCTTAAATGTGATTATGTTAACAAGATTTTCTGGGAATTCAATAGGTCACCAATATCTGATCAATAGGGATCTGACTCATGGCACCCCATCTGAACACCTGTGTTTTGTTTTTTTTTAAATAAAAGAACATATACTAACCACTACCAACCCTATCATTTCCAGCTCTGCCACTATGGTCCTCCCCTTCTGTTTCTGTTTACAGGCAGCATCTGTGATGTAGTTGTATATGGCACGTGAGCTCAGCAGCCAGTCACTGACCTCAGTGGTATACGGCAAAAGACTGCTGAAATTTAAACAATATAGAAGCTGTATATCATCAATATATAGTGTTTGCCACAATCCACAAGCTGTGAGAATACAAATAAATTGGATGCAGAATACTGAGGTATATTTGCAGTTCATCTACAATGTAGCAGGCTAGCATTTTTTTTCCTATGGTCTTTATACTCTAATTTTCTTAGTGGGAACCAAATTCTTAATTATACAGTTTTGCAACATTCCACAGAGAGCATGGCCATGAAAAAGAGAGTAGTGTTTGTTTTTTACTTTGCTAAATTTGTTGCTTAAAAGACCTATAGCTATTTCCTGTCATTAACGATAAGGATTATAAACTGTTTGCTCTTAATGAAAAATCTACTTTAGAAAAAGTTTAACATATACAGTAGTGCTTGAAAGTTTATGGATCCTTCAGAATGTTCTATATTTCTGCATACATTTGACCTTAAAACTACATCCGATTTCAATATTATCTACTTTTCAAATTCTAAAAGTAGATAAAGATAACCAAATCAAAGAAATTAGTCAAAAATATTAGACTTGGTTGTTTATTTATTGAGGGAAATGATCCAATATCACGTCATGAGTGGCAAAAGTATGTGAACCTTTAGGATTAGCAGATAATTTGAAGTTGTAATTACAGTCAGGTGGTTTCAATCAATGGGATGACAATAAGGTGTGGGTGGGTGACCTGTTTTATTTAACCCTTACAGTCCCAGCGCCATACATGTACGGCGCTGGGGCGATGCGGACACATGGCGCCCGCTCACACGTGCGGCGGGCGTCATGGCCGGCAAGTCTCTGCTGTTTCTAACAGCAGAGACTTGTGGGTACTTACCGCCATCGGCGGCGTCTTCATAGGCCTTTAGATGCCGTGATCACACGTGATCACGGCATCTAGTTGCGTCTAAAGTACGTACGCTTCCGGGTGGTGTACAGACACCCCGTGTGGCCAATCGGGGTGTCTGTACACAATCTGAAAGCTGTAAACCTTGCTGATGAGGTTTACAGCTTTCATCTAGTGCAATTCTTATTCTGGCCACTAGATGGCAGGCCAGGATAGGAAATGAGCAAATTCGGTCATTAATTCAAAATTAAAAAACCCTCATTGCACATAAAGAAAAATAAAAAAACACAATCTATTTGCTCATATTTGAGCTTTAAAATAATCACAAAAAATAAAAAAAATGTGAAAAAATATATAAAAAAATAAAAAAAATATAAAAGTTTAAATCACCCCCTTTTCTGTATAATTAAAAAGTAAATACCTAAATAACAATAAATATAGACATCATGGGTATCACCGTGACCGAAAACACCTGTACTTTTAAAATATAAAAAAAAATTCCAATACGGCGAATTGTGTGGCAGAAAAAAGTGTCCAAATGGCGATTCGCTGTTTTTTGTCGCTTTTTTTTAAAAAAAAAATTAAATAAAAAGTGATCAAAAAGTCATACACACCCCAGAATGGTATCAATAAAAACTTCAGATCGCCCCGCAAAAAATGAGCCCCCATACAGCTCCGTACACTTAAATACCAAAAAGTTATAGGGGTCAAGATATGACAAAAAAAGGCCAACTTTATAATTATCAAAACGCAGGAAAAACTATACATATTAGGTATCGCCTGATTCGTACTGACCAGTAGAATGAAAGTAACTGGTCAGTTTTAATGAACATCGAACGCTGTAAATAAAAAACCCGTAGAACTGTAGCGGAATAGCGTTTTTTTTTTGCAATTTCACCTGATTTGGAATTTTTTTTTCCGCTTCCCACTACACCATATGCAATATTAAATGGTGGCGTTGAAAAGTACAACTTGTCCCGCAAAAAACATGCCCTCATACAGCTATGTGAACAGAAAAATAAAACAGTTATGGCTGTTTGAAGGCAGGGAGCGCAAAACGAAAACGCAAAGCCGAAAAAACCTCCGGGACTGAAAGGGTTAAAAAACAGGGATCTATAAAAGTTTGATCTTCACAACATATGTTTGTGGTACAAACAAAGGATATTTCTGAAGACCATAGAGTTGTTGATGCTCACCAGACTGGAATAGTTTACAAAACCATCTCTTCACCAATCCACAGTGAGACAGATTGTGTACAAATGGAGGAAATTCAACCCTACCCAGGAGTAGTTGACTTACAAAGATCACACCAAGAGCAATGTGTAAGGGTCTTAAAGGTCTCAAAGGAACCCAAGGTAACCTCTAAGCAGCTAAAGGATTTTCTCATGTTAAGTAATATATATGTTCATGAGTCCACCATCATGAGGACACTGAACAACAATGGAGTTGGCAGGAGAAAGCCACTACTAAGAGCATTGCTGCCTGTCTGTAGTTTGCTAAAGGCTATTTAAACAATGTTTTGTGGATGGATAAGACCAAAATAGAACTTTTTGGTTTAAATGAAAAGCGTTATGTTGGAGAAAGGAAAACAACCCATTCCATATAAAAACCTCATCCCAGCTGTGAAACACAGTGGTGGTACTATCAAGGTTTTGGCCTGTTTTGCTGCATCTGGTACAGGACGAATTTCCATCATTAATGAAATAATGAATTCTGAATTATACCAGCAAATTCCAAAGAAAATGTCAGGACATCTGTCCATGAGCTAAATATCAAGAGAATGTGGGTCATGCAACAAATCGTTTTGCCAAAGAATGGTTAAAGAAGAGTAAAGTTAAAATGTGGGAATGACCAAGTCAAATTTCTGACCTTAATTCAATAGAAATGTTGTGGAAGGACCTGAAGTGAGCAGTTCACCATACATAACAGAGTTGAAGCTATTCTGTACAGAGCAATGGGCTACAATGCCTCCAAGCCAACTAATCAACAATTACTGGAAACATTTAGTTGCAGTTATTGTTGCAAAGGGGCATCATACCAGATACTGAAATCAAAGGTTCACATACTTTTGCCACTTACAGACATGTGATATTGGATCATTTTCCTCAATAAATAAATGACCAGGTCTAATATTTTTGACTCATTTGGTTGATTTGGTTACCGTTATCTACTTTTAGGACTGATGTGAAAATCAGATGTAGTTTTAGGTCACATTTATGCAGAAACATAGAAAATGATGAAGGGTTCACAAACTTTCAAGCACCTCTGTAGGTGAACCATTTTAATGTTGTAAAGCACACCAGTTAGGCATAACAGATTTATTTAGCTGATGCAGATGGCAACAAAATGCTGAAGAGTAGGAGGCTCACTTAGTCCAACTGATGGAAAGCTGTGAGTGCCCTAATCTCACCGGTTGCCTGATACCAGAGTTCATAAATCATAATACACTATTTAATAACACAGACTGGCACTCTCACATCCCCGTAGTTACATTGTGATATAGTGTTAAGTAATAATCATAATAATTTATTAAATATAATATAGTAATGAAAAAATGGAAGATACCAATGAATAAAAAAAGAATTTAAAAAAGAATATAAAAACAAATTACAAAAATATATTAATGTAGTTAAAATAATAATAATATAGAATGATACTACCCTTGGGTCCTGACTATTATACTGGCCTTTCTCCAATGTGTACACACATATTTCAATATCCATCTGTGGGGGCCTCTTGATAAAAATAAATAAAAAATGTGAATATAAATTAATATACTTCCAGGAGCATAATATGTGCTGGTTCTGCTTAGTCTTGAATCCACCAGGTATCTGGTAATATTATGCGCTGTTCTTCCTTCCACATATAAATCCTTATGGACATATAGGGACGTTTTTATATTTAATACTTTCTTCTCCACATGCATATATAAAATAATACAGGAACTTCCTAGGAGAGACTTGTATAGCGTTCCCTTTATACACATATGTGCATTTTAGCTTATAGCTGGATGTGAAATAGTCTTCACAATACGTATAGGTGCTTGTATGTCTTCAACAATGTCTATTATTTCCAATATATATATATATATATATATATATATATATATATATATAAAAAGTATCATTTCAGGAGTGATTGTATTAAAAAAGACTTGTGCTCTTTGCCTCTTACTACTCCTGCCGAATGATACCACATTCTAATTTACATTCAGTTCAAAACAGTTTAGGGTACTGCCCTAATTAGGGAATATATACTGGGTCATAAAGGAAAAGTATCATAAATAAATACAAATATATTGGATTACCCACAAAATATAAGGAATAGCCAAGTCAGTGGCAAAATATGTTATTAAAGAGGTTTTCTGTGCTAATCATATTGAAGACCTATCCTCAGGAGAGGTCATCAATATCAGATCAGTGGGGTCCAACATCTGCCATCCCCTCGATCACTTGTTTACTACACATTTCAGCTCAGGAAACTAACATTCTTGAATGGAGCCAGAAGCCATTTCCATTCAAAGTGCAGTGGCTGTGGTGGGCTCAGGGACCATTCAAATTAAGGCAGCTGCCCTCTTGTGGCAAGACCCAGTGTCTAATCAGACCACACTTGTAAGCATTTACATTTGTCTGTCTAATTGCCTCATTCACACGTCACTGTTTTTGTCAGTGATTTCCATCAGTGACTGGAGCCAAATCCAGGATTGGAGCCTCCACAGATATATGATATAAGGGAAAGATCTGCCCCTGTTCTGTGTTTAGAACCGCCCCTGGTTTTGGCTGAAAATCACTGATGGAAATCACTGACGTGTAAATGAAGCATAAGACATAAATGCATGTTGAGTTTTACGCCTGACATTTCTATCTGGGTAAGGGCTCATGTACATAACCGTATGTATTTTGTGGTCTGCAAAAAACGGATTCACAAAAAATACGGATGACGTCCGTATGCATTCCGTATTTTGCGGAACGGAACAGCTGGCCCCTAATAGAACAATACTATCCTTGTCTGTAATGCGGACAATAATAGGACATGTTCTATTTTTTTGCGGAACGGACATATGGAAATATGGAAACAGAATGCACGCGTAGTAACTTCCGTTTTTTGCTGACCAATTGAAATGAATGGTTCAAATAAAATTTCCGCAAAAGAAACGGAGCAGACAATTAAATAAAATACGTTTGTTTGCATGAGCCCTAAGTTCTTTTATTAAGTTTTTATTCTCCATACTAAAGATAGACTTATTTGTGCTAATGTGATTTTCAGTGGTCCATTCAATACAGCTATACCCATGTAATGCAGCGTATTGTGTCAGTCTGCCAGTAGGCTACTAACAGGTATGGGCTAACAGATTTTGGCAGACCTAGAGGACATTGTTAGGTCTCCTGCTGCCATAGCAACCATCCAGGGACAGAAGGAGCACCTGTTGTCCTCTTGTTCATCGGATGATGCTGTCATTCTTGCAGGCACCTAAATTATCGTTTCTGGTCATCAGATTGTGCGGTCTAAACAGCAATCTGCTGTATGGAGATGAGGGATTGCAATAGCGATCACTCTTCCTCATACTGTGGAGGTGATCATTGCATGTAAACTTAGTGAGCAGCCAACTATCAGGAACGCTTCCTTCCTGACAATCTGGTTCTCTTCACCCTGCCTAAATCCATCTTAAGGGTTTATCTAAACAAATGGATTGGCGGTAGCTTTGATCTTGGGTGTCTTGGCATCCGTGAAACATAAATGTACATAGAGTTGTGAGAAGTTAACCCTCGCTTTGACTTTACATATAAAAATATGTGCAGCGTGCGCATGAGGTTTTCGGTTTGCAGTCATATATAAAAATTCATATAGAGAAAAGTATGCAAATTATAAAATGTATGCATGATACAATACATACTGTATTTTGAACAACTTCATGGCTTGTAGACGTAAAGACCAGTGTAATCACGTAGATTAGGGCAAAATAGGTGCACCACTTCTAATTATGTTCAGTTTGTTGTGTTCTCAGCTTGTCTAGCGAAGCTGCTTCCTGAAAGGAAACTATTTCATGTCAATGATGTAAAATGAGCAAGTGGCATTTATGGTGCTCTTTGTTGACTAACATCTGGGCTTCTTTTATGCATGTTCAATGGTTGAAAATCTTGTATTACTTTCAGTGAATGAGTCCTAAAATGTTTGGCTCTTTAATCAGCTTCTCTTGCCTGTCTGACATGCTTTCAATACATCAATCACTGCACAATAGACTACGGACTACGTGTGTGCTGCTGTCTAAGCATCCTGCACATAGATACATATATGCATGGCAGTCAGTTTAGCCTTTCTAATTAATTGTGAGTAATCCATTTGACTTGAGGCATTCTGGCAAAGTTCAGTTCAGCAACTAAGCAAGTCAGTTGTCTTGGATAGATAATTCTATTCTATGCATATTAAAAAAAAATGAAGAGAAACTCAGGATACAGATATGCAGTAAGTGTCTACTTAATATGGCCACCCAAAACTGCAAATCAGTTCGCAATTTCACCACTATCTTCCTTATGTTAGGTTTACATCTGCAGTGGAAGTTCCGGTAGGAGCTTCCTTTGCAGACTTTGGCAAAAAAAAGCAGGAGAAAATACTGCTGCATGGAGCAGTTTTTGTCCGACAGGATGCTGGGGCCAGTAACAGAAAACTGACAGACCCCATTATAGTCAGTGGGATCTGTTGGGCTCTGTTAGTGTCATATGCCACATATGGCTCTTCCATTCCTATGTTCCTGTACCAGAAAAGATAAACGGAAATTTGCTGAGATGGAAACCTAGCCTTAGTCTAATCTCACATGTGTTTTACAGGCACATTTCTGTCTCCCTATTACATCTGCAAATTTTGGCTTGTGCTTGTGTGAAATTGGCCTGCTACCTCACACTCAGAATTCACATTCAACAACAAACTACAGTCAGTAACAGAACAACCAGCACTCAGCAATAACCTACACTGCAGTACAACACAAATGAATGAGGTTTTAATAAAAAAAGGATTCCAAGCAAGTTGAGGATTTAAGTACCCGCATTTCTTTCGCGGTTTTACCCCAAAATTTGATTGAGCGTAAATTCTTCTGTAATATCAATTGAGGATATTTCTAGAGGAGTGTGGAAAAAATTACAGCATGCACACAGCTGTGTTTTGCAGACCCCAAAATGGATAAAGTGCGTGAGCCCTGCATCAATGGTAAAGTGTGCATGAGCCCTGCATCAAATTTATCACCTTGTAATCTAATGCACTCTTGCCGTATTTGCAGTAAATTGCTTATTAACCTGTCTGTTGCTTAAAGAAAAAAACATCACAAGTTATAGTGATATGTCATATATTATTATGGGTGGGGGTTTGGGTTTTGAAACCTACACTGACTTTGCTCAGTTAATGTCACGAACGTGCCTGCATCAGGTTGCAGGTGTTAGGCTAGGCTTTCAAAAGTGACATAATTTGACATGTTTTCCTCTTGGTTTGGTTGCTGTTTACCACACCCCTTCCCCTCAGCTGTTGCGGTGTGGTGATTATCTTTCCCCTATTTATCCCTTCCTCTCCCAGTATTCCTTGCGGTTTATACTTTCTGCTGACTTTGTTGTGTGTGGTGTAGATCTCGGCTGAGATCCGGTTGCTGCTATATCTGCATTAAGATAAGTGTCATTTTCCCTATTGTGTTTATCCTACTTTTCCCTGTTGTGGTTTTGCCTTCTGGAGTCTCCTGTTCGTCCGTCCTCTTGGAGGAACAGATTGACTCTTTCCTCTGTCACTAGCTGCAGGGTTCTATAGGGTGAGTTTGTTATTAGGTTCCTGTGTATGAACTCTCCTACAAGTAAGGCCTGTTCATACTGGTAGTCAGTCAGGGCCTAGTTTCAGAACTCCCTGCAGGAGGTGACCGTTTCCCTTGTTTGGTCTTTTCCCTTCCCTCTTACGCTTGGTGTGGCAATTCCCTCCACACCAGAGCGTGACATTATAAACCGCCGAACAAAAAATTAATGTAATTTTTGTGCTGACATGGATGCTATTGCTGTGCTTGCTGAACGGCTGCAGGGACTCTGCTTGGAGGTGGCTGACATTCGCAACCAGATTCAGAGACCACAGGATGGTGGTTCTGGGGGTGCTGGGTGTCAGGCCTGTTTGGAGCCTAAGGTCAACCTCCTAGATAGATTTTCTGGGGGACGTGATAATTTTATTCTATTCAGGGAGGCGTGCAAATTGTATTTCAGACTGCGTCCACATTCTTCTGCTAATGAGGAGCAGAAGTTGGTGTGGTCATCTTGCTGCTTAAAGAGGATGCGCAGTCGTGGGCCTTTTCTCTGCCGACCAGATCGCAATCTCTCTGGTCGGTAGATGAATTTTTTAAGGCTTTAGGGATTATCTATGATGACCCGGATCGTATCTCCCTGGCCAAGACCCAGATACGTGACCTTTGTCAGGGTGAGCGCTCGGTTAAGATCTATTGCTCTGAGTTCCGGAGGTGGGCGACCAATACTGAATGGAACGATGCGGCTCAACGTAGCCAATTCTGTCAAGGATTATCAGAAAGGCTGAAGGACGCTTTGGCCTTTCATGAAACCCCTGTGTCTTCGGAAGCCGCTATGTCTCTTGCTGTATGCATGGATAGGCGCCTGAGAGAGCGATCTAGGGGCCCCTGCTCTGAAAATGTGCATTTGTCTTCATCCTGTAGTACCCGTTTTCTCCTGACTACCGAGGTGGCACTAAAGTCAAAGGTTGTGAGAATTGAGGTGTTTATTGACAGCGGGGCAGGGGTGAACTTGATTGATGCTCATTTTTTACGTATGCATGGATTGTCTCCGAGTGCATTGGAAAAGAAAATTTCTGTGTTTGCCATTGATTCTGCACCTCTATCTCAGAAGTGTTTGTCTCAGATGGTACATGATATCAAATTAAGAGTGGGTGAATTTCATCAGGAGCTTATTTCATGTTTTGTGTTGGAAGGTCTTCCTGCTCCTATGGTTCTGGGTTTACCGTGGTTAAGCAAACATAATCCGGCCATTGACTGGCATACTAGACAAACTGTGGATTGGGGTGATTATTGTGTTGACAATTGTCTTAATACATCTTTTTTCTGCTTTAACTACTAAGACACTTCCCTCTTTTATATCGGATTTTTCTGATGTATTTTCTGAAGGTGGATTTTGGAATTTTCACCCTCACCGGGAATACTATTGTCCTATCAATCTTATTCCTGGAGCAAAATTGCCCAAATCTAGGCTGCATAACCTTTCTGGACCTGAGAGAATGGCGATGAAGGAATATATTCATATTATATTCATAGGTTATATTACACCTTCCAAATCTCATGTGGCAGCTGGGTTTTTCTTTGTTAAGAAAAAGGACGGAACCCTTAGGCCATGTCTGGATTTCCGTGAACTCAATAGGATTACTGTCCGTGATCCGTACCCCCTTCCTTTGATTCCTGACTTGTTTAACCAGATTGTGGATGCCAAGGTGTTCTCCAAATTGGAATTAAGGGGGGGAATATAATCTGGTCAGGATCAAGGAAGGGGATGAATGGAAGATGGCCTTTAACGCTCCTGAGGGCCACTTTGAGAACCTGGTCATGACTTTTGGGTTGACCAATGCTCCTGCTGTCTTCCAGCATTTTGTTAATGACATTTTTCATCACCTGGTCGGGAGGTTTGTAGTCGTGTATTTGGATTGGATGACATATTAATCTATTCTCCAGATATGGTGACACACCAGGATCTTGTGAGACAGGTGTTTCAAATCTTAAGAGATAACAAGTTGTATGCAAAATTTGAGAAATGTGTTTTTGCTGTACATGAAGTGCAATTCTTAGGATACCTGCTTTCATCTTCAGGTTTTCGTATGGATCCAGAGAAAGTCCGTGCTGTTCTGGACTGGGACCGACCTGAAAATCTGAAGGCTCTTATGCGATTTTTGGGGTTCACCAACTATTACCGAAAATGTATCAAGAACTATTCAACAATAGTTAAACCCTTAACTGACATGACTAAGAAAGGGACGGATGTCTCAGTGTGGTCTGATGCAGCATTGCAAGCCTTCTCCGCTGTGAAGGAGTGCTTCTCTTCTGCCCCTATATTGGTGCAGCCAGATTTGTCACAACCTTTCATTGTGGAGGTTGACGCATCCGAGGTGGGGGTAGGAGTAGTTTTATCACAGGGCCCGTCACCTGGTAAATGTTTTTTTTTTTTTCGAAAAAACTCTGCTGCGGAGAGAAATTATGATGAGGGTAACAGAGAGTTACTGGCCATTAAGTTGGCTTTTGAGGAATGGTGTCATTGGTTGGAAGGGGCGATTCACCCAATCACTGTATTCACTGATCACAAAAATCTGGCTTACCTGGAGTCAGCTAAACGACTTAATCCGAGGCAGGCCAGATGGTCTTTGTTCTTCACCAGATTCAATTTCATTGTCACATGCAGTATCGTCCTGGGGTTAAGAATGTGAAGGCCTTGTCACGTAGTTTTCCCGGAGGTGGTGATTTTGAGGATCCGAGTTCTATACTGTCCGAAGGAGTGGTGATATCTGCGGCTAAGGTGTTTGAGGCCCAGGGAGATGCATCGGAGTCTTGCCCCCAGGGAAGTTGTTTGTTCCTTCTGATTTGCGTCATAAGGTGTTTGAGGAACATCATTCTTCGGTACATCATTCTTCGGAACATCATTGCCCCGGCTTGCGGGACACCCTGGGAGTAAATCCACTGTCGACCTCATCTCTTGTAGATTCTGGTGGCCAGGGCTGCGTAAGTGTGTTGAGGACTATGTGTCGACCTGTAGCGTCTGTGCACGCGCTAAGGTGACACATACTCGACCTTCTGGACCCCTACTTCCATTACCCATCCCTTCCAGACCATGGACTCACTTATCCATGGACTTCATCACTGATCTGCCTGATTTGTCTGGTAAGACAGTTATTCTGGTGGTTGTAGATCGTTTGAGTAAAATGGCGCACTTTATTGCATTACCCGGACTTCCTCATGCTAAAACTCTTGCACAAGTGTTTGTTGACAACATTGTGAAACTTCATGGCATTCCCACTGATGTAGTATCTGATCATGGGACTCAGTTTGTGTCCAGATTCTGGAAGGCATTCTGTACTCGACTTTGGGTACAATTGTCTTTTTCCCCTGCCTTTCACCCCCAGACAAATGGACAGACTGAACACCATGTATATTGAAAATCAGGTCTACATTCAGCTATATTCATGTTATATTGAAGGAACAAGGTGTTGTAAGTTTTTCAAATTAAAATTGGTTGTCTGGTCATTTTTAGTTTATTTTTTTAAAGGCACAGAATGCTTAAAAAATAAAAAGTAATACCTCACTAATCCCCTGCCAATCCCAATCCAACACTTCCCAGCTCTCTTGTCAGTCTTTACTTCCTGATCCCTCTTGACATGTGATGCTGCAGCCATTTTAAGGGGGGAATAGATCAGTGGGGGTGGGGGGCAGAAAGAATTGGAGCAGGAGTAATGGGATTTGTCAGATGAGTATTACTTTTTTCTTAAAGAATTCTAAACAAAAAAAAATATTGGCTGGACAATCAATTTTGAAGTGTACCTGAGTTTTCAAAAAAAGTTTATATAATGGCTGTGCTTCATTGTAGAATCATAACACTGAAGGAACCTTTATGTTTGGACTTCCGTTATGTTTTTTTCAGCCATATTATTCCCTGTTCAGCTGCACAACTAGATGCATTTCACTGAAAAGCAGTGGATACCAGCACTGTACTGTCGTGACATCCTTGAACTTACTTCCCATTATGCTTGTTTTTGGCTCCAGATCTCACAAAACTGATAAGAAGGGCTAAATCACATATACAGATACACAGGAGGCTCCTGTGATGGTCAGAAGCAGATAGTCTAGAAGCAGGTATTTTATCAGGCTCATGATGTCATCTAGCTCTGACACACACCCACTTCCTCTCAAACATTTTCTCTGTTACCAGGGACAGATCTTGCCAGATCTTAGGTGAAAGTAAGACCCTTAGTGGCCATGACTTTACTTACAGTTTGTTTCTTCAAGTGGATACAGGCATATTTTTTTTTTAATGAAGTGTTTTAGAAATACATACAATAATCTCTGTGCAGTTCCAAACTTATATATCTGTTTTAGAGTTAATTTGTGAAATTGGGATACATGATGCATTTATATGTTGTTCATATATCCTGAGTATCCTGTATATCTTTGTTAGTGCCCAAAATACCAATAAAATTATTCATCCAGTTAAAGTAATTTGAGGCTGTTTCATGGGAGAAATGTACTTTCCTCAAAGAAAATACTCCCTAGAGACCTTAAAGGGCACCTGTCAGCAGATTTGTCCCTGTGACAATGGCTGACCTGTTACATGTACGCTTGGCAGCTGAAGGCATCTGTGTTGGTCCCATGTTCATATGTAACCCATTGCTGAGAAAAATGAGGTTTTAATATATGCAAATGAACCTCTAGGAGCAACGGGGGCATTAAAGTTACACCTAGAGGCTCTGCGCAACTGCCACACCCTCTCCACTTGGGGACCAGACATGATGATGTTTTTATTGCCTGGCCCCAACAATTAATGTGCAGAGGGTGCAGCAGTTGCAGAGAGAGCAGAGTCTCTAGGTGTAACGCCAACAGCCCTGCTGCTCCTAGAAGCTCATTTGCATACATTAAAACTTCGTTTTTCTCAGAAGCAGATAGTGGATTCATATGAACATGGGACTAACATAGATGCCTTCAGCTCACGGTAGCTAGTCTGCATTGCAAAGGTGGGACATAATGGTTTCAGGAGTCTTATAGTTAGTTCTCAAGTAAAAAGATGATCCATGTTTCTTTAGCACATTCTAAAAATATTCAAGTTTTAGAACCTGAAGGAATTAATTTGTTTGGTGGTAACGCACAAGTATTTTTTAATATATACATGTACTGTACATTTTACATACTGTATGTTAGTAAGTAAAATGCATTCAAGTTAAAGTGGAAATGGTAGAAACTGTACTGCGGATGTGATTAACATTTCCTCACTGGCTGTTATATTTCTTCAGGTATAATGTCTGACCACCAGTTTGGAACTCAGTTCATGTGTAGTGTTGTGGCTTCACATGTAAGCCACCTGCCAACAACAAACCTCAGCTTTGTGTGGATCGCCCCGCCAGCTGGAACAGGATGTGTCAACTTCATGTAAGTAAATTCTTCAAATTAAAATGGATTTTTAAAAATTAAACAGTTGTAAGGCTACATTTTTATTTTGCAAATTCTTACTTTCTTAACAATGGGTTCATCTTTAACTTGTTAAACTGCCCGCCGTACACATATGCTCAAGTCCCTAAAGACTGCGCAATAATATGGCGCAAGCTTAAGCCAGCTGACCAAGTGATTGGATAGCCGAATGTCAAGTCTTTTACTGTGAAGAACTGCCAGAGACCCTAGAGAGAAGACAAAAGTGATCTAGTCATACAAATGAACAAATAGACAATCTATTTAGACAATCTATTTTATTGTAATACTATACTGGTTAAACAAACTGCTTTCTGTGCCTCCATCACAAATTCTTATTGATAACATAAAGCGGACACCACAAACTAATCTAAATATACCGGGTTCATTCCACGTGCAAAATGCAATATGCAATTAGCAAACCACAGAACACATGAAAAAAAGGAGCATACCAGGCCAGAAATCCTTAAAAAATACCATCATTTTATTATAGCATCTATTAATAAATCACAACTCCAAAAGCCACAGCCCAAGCCCCTGATAAGTCAAAAATCAATATGCAAGACTGAAAAATATGCTAATGCTGACAAAGTGGCTAGTGCAAAATGTGCTGACAAAACATGGTAATGATGTCACATCAATGACAGAGATTCTGGAATATCCCAAATCGAATATATGATCATGTAATGTAAAGACAACGAATATAAATTATGGTAGTCATACCATGATATAAACATACAAAATAATAAGTAAAGAACAGCTTCACATAAATAGGGCTGTGGAACATTCCCTACGCGCTTTGCCCCTGGCACAGCTTCATTAGAATTCCTCACGAATTATGCGTACGTATTTTAAGTGTTTTTAACTTGCTGGTATTTGCCTCAGATGACATTAATAAATTTATGGTATTTTTTGGCTTGGTGTGCTCGGTTTTGTCATGTGTACTGTGGTTTGCTAACTCATTGCAGATTCTGACATATTTGAGCGTAATATAGTATTATATGCATCTCTTTTTTTCCTGTCAACTGACACCTGATGGACCCCATTGTAAGTCAATGGTGCCTGTGATGTCCCTTAAGCCTCAGCAGAGAGTGCTATGTACTGAGGAAAGGAGAAGGCAGAAATGGTTTAAAACCTCTTCCGTCCTCTCCTTGGGGACTCTGGCTGTCACTGAGGACCTGAACTGCCCCTGCCAGGGACCTGAACTGCCCCTGCTTGATTGCAAGCGCGGTAGCTTTAATCCCATGTAATACATGTACGGTACTCTGGATTAAAGCTCTGCACCAAGTGTGGGGAAAGTGCTTCTTGGTTAATACAGCTCCAGTCACAAAGACAAAGGTTCACTTATGATGCTGAAATACGCCAACAGGAGGCGTAGAATGCTGTGCAACTGACTTCTCCCCGCTCACGCCAGATCCAAAATTGTGGGCTTGCCGTGGAAGAGAAAGGGCGGGCAGCCCTTCTCATTTACTATTTTCTATGACTGTTTCAGAAGTAGACCTGAAGTAGTTCCTGCTTCTCCAGTTCTTGGTCCTAACTCGATACACAGGAAATGTCTGATTATGCCTGTTTAGCCAATCACTGTCCATAGAAGTTACCCACGTGGCATTGTTTTCAGTCACTTTTCTAAGGTTTCCTTCACACATAGGGGCACCTTTATAAAAACTGTCTAAGGATTCCTTAACACAAAACGTAGTCTAATTTTATTTCAAGGTCAAAATGCATGTGTTTTTTATGGCATTTTTTAGTGTTGTTTGTTGGTCATGTGTTTCATGGGTGTTTGTTCCCTATAGAGAAAGACTATTAGAAAATTCCGGAAAAAAACACCATAGTTTAGGCTACAATAAAAAAAAAAAAAAAAAAACCACGTCAAAAAGTGTAAACAGCTGTGAAAAAAAGAAAGACAGCCGCTTGCGCACTCTTTTGAACAAATATGTACAATTGGAATGTATACCCAAAAAGAAAGCAGAGAAATTGTTGCCCACTTTTCCTCTTAAGCCCTCTTGGTATTTCCTTCAGAAGGTGCATAAGTCGCCGAGTCGACCCCCGGGACGCCCGATTGTGGCGAGGATCGGATCGGTGACTGAACCCTTATCCAAGTACATAGATTGGCTCCTTAGACCGATATTGGATGGTGTGCCTGCTCTCCTCAGGAATACAAATGACTTCCTCCGTGCACTGAAGTCTATTCAGTGGCATGAGGGGTTGAGTCTATTGTCCCTTGATGTAGAGAGCTTATACACCCGGATCCCGCATGAGGCGGGTATAGGAGCAGTCAGGGATGTTTTAGTCACCACTAACAAGAATGTGGAATACATTGAGTTTATTTGTGAGGCTTTGTACTTTATCTTAGGTAACAATGCATTCAAGTTTGGCAATCAGTGGTATAGGCAAAGGCATGGCACAGCAATGGGTACACCCGTGTCATGTACCTTTGCCAATATCTACTTGGCCAGATTTGAAGATAGATACATATATTCAATTGACAACCCATATTTGAAATACATCATAACTTATTTACGTTATATTGATGATATATTCATTGTTTGGTCTGGAACAGAAAAACTGGCAGAAGATTTTGCAGAGTTTTTAAATCTCACCAATGACATGAACATGAACTTTACACACAAATTTAGTGAACAAACAATGGAGTTCCTGGATGTGGCTGTCTTGGTGAGAGGTGATGCGTTGGTCACGGTGGGATATAGGAAGCCCACCACGACCAACTCCTTGCTGCACCATGGCATCTTTCATCCAGAGAGCGTGAAGGAAGCGGTCCCCCTATAGCCAATTTATTAGATTAAGGAGAATAAATTATACAGATGAAGGCTTTGAGAAACAGGCCTTAGAATTGAAACAAAGACTACTAGAAAGGGCATACCCAGAAAAAATCATAGATAGAGCAATGAAAAAAGTGGCTGCTTTTTCTCAGGGAGATCTACTTTTTAAAAAACGTGGGAGAGCAGTTAATATAGATGAGGATAATGAAAAAGGGAGACAATTTACATTCTCCTTCAAATATAGCCCCATGGTGAAGGTGATCCGTAAAGCGATATTACGTAATTGAAATATACTGGAGAAGGATCCAACTTTGAAATTGGCATTAACATTTAGAAGAAGTCACACCATAAGAGATAGAGTTGTGAGGAGTCGATTTGTGGAGAAAGACCCAAGTCAGTGCTTAAGAGACCTAGCATCCCCAGGAAACCATCGGTGTGGGGGTTGTTCATTTTGCAGATTCAACCCACAGTGTAAATATTTACAGGAATATCCCATAAGGTACGTGATTGTATTACCTGTAGGAGTAAATACGTGGTGTATCTGATCCTTTGTCTGTGTGGTCGTTTCTACATCTGCAAAACGATCAGATGCCTATTTGAAAGATTCAGGGAGCATATAAACTCCATAAGCTCTGGAAGAGGCTGTCCTAGATTGATTGAACATATACAGAAAGAGCACAAGGGTGATACAAAAATGTTGAGTTTTTCTGGTATTGAAATAGTGGCTCCATTGACACATGGTGGAAATAGACAGAAATTGTTGTTACAAAGAGAGGCCAGATGGATAATTCGTTCCAATGCATTGGGAGCTTTAGGCCTCAATGATAGGAATGATTTAAGCGTATTTATAGGTGAATAGTTTGTGTGTACTTTATATGCTATGTCATATTTGCGTATCTTATATGTGATTAGCAAACGAATGTTTTGAGTGTACGAATGTTCTTTTCGTTCGCTAATCATTCGTTAATGATTCGCTGAAGTTTCGTTACTTTGTGTTTGGAGCTGCAGGGGTATAAGAACACGTGACTAGTGTAGATCACGTGACACAGCGGCCAGAGGAGGCGCGTGAGCGCGAAACGGCCGTCGCTGCTGAACTGTTGCCTGTGTGTTGAAAACATCTGCTCCTATCCCCTGTTGGCCATACGAATGTTTTATTTCAAATAAAGGTATGGAAGATTTATAAGAAGACTGGTGAGTGCCGTCCTTATTTTTGCTTTCTCGCTTGCCTGCAACATAAAAAGAAAGAGAGTGTTCCTTGCAGATAGTTTGGATAAATGAGCTCATAGTATTTTTCAGGCTTTTATTTATTTTCTTGTAAAATGTGGTATTTCACACATTTTTTACCTGCATTTTCCCCCCAGCCCTATAGAGAAGCCTATGGGTAAATGCATTGGAAAAAAAACAGCTTATGTCACGTTCTGCATTTTGGAAAAATAGCACCACTGATCAAAAAATACATTATCTGTAGCGCATTTTCTATTTGTAGATCTGGCCTCAACTATTTTAGGAAAAAATATTTAACTCTCTGTGCTGTAATAGTACGGAGCTGGGCCTGCACTGTCACTTGTGGGTGGCGGTTGTATTATACAGCAGGCACCCAGCTCTCACTACTGGGGTTGGAGATAACTCCAGACCCAGCAGTCTAACCCCTTAGATGCCACGGGGAATAGCGATAGAATCATCTGAGCAGTTAGACGGAGGGAAGGGAGCTCTATTGGCATCCTGCAAATGCCATTGCAGCGTGATGAGTACCTGAAGAGCCTCATGCTCGCCACGTCCCAAATACTATTACTTCCTGCCTCTGGCAAGGCGTAATAGTCTGCCTGTGACTATGCACTGTATTACAGTATATAGTACAAGCAATCAAAAGGTTACAGGTTCAAGTCCCCTAAGGGGACAAAAATGTAAAAAAAAAAAAAAAACTTTGAATAAAAACACTCCACTGTTTTGGGACAATGCCTTTGATACATTATTCCTTATGTTTGTGTAGTACTTTTACTCATATTTTATTATGATTCTAGTGTAAATGAAGTACTGCAGGCAAAGGCACTTCCATGACCTTACTGATACATATTTCATTACATGGCATAAAAAGAAGAAATGTCTCTTTTATATCAACCCCCATAGAACATGCCACTTGCCGAGTTACACGTAGTACCTTAGAGATAATAGAATATCTTCTAGGGATGCAGTGACCTTATTTCACTCAGAAAGGACATGAAACAACGTCTTGCTGAGGCCTTGACAGAGTTTATTCCTGGCAGGCAACAGTAGCGGTTTATTGGCCACCTGCGTCTGATGAAGTGCAGACACTTTGCTCTCCTTCCATTCATCTCTCCAGTCAAAGCACAGCAGGGCAAAAGGAGAAAAACTTGTATGTCAAGGACTGGTGCAGTACAGTGCATTTTTAGTAAAAAAAAAATAGGGTACATATAGGAAGGAGAAGGTTATATGAAAGGTAAGAACGACATGAACTTTATCCTGGAGCACATACTGTCAATGTTATTGTATCACTAAGCAGAGGGGGATAGGTAAAGATATATAAAGATATTGTGAGATATATATATATATATATATATATATATGTAAGGTGTACAGTAAATTGCTCAAAGGGATGCATATTTCACCCAGAGTCCTCAGTTGGGTAAATGAAATCCGGAGGGCTGCAGTGGTTTCAGGAAAGACAGGTTTGCTGAGACAGGTTTGGTTGGATTCTGTTCTGAGCTGTACTTTTTGGACTGGTGGGTAGGTGGAAGTGGATCCACCAGTCCACACCATTCTTCCAACATAGCTATTTCACCTAGCCTGATATGATCTTATGTGTTACTGTTGGGATATTCACTGGAGAATGAAATCAGGTCTCAGATTGTCAGTCAGGACCAGAAAGCCTGCTAGCTGTTTGAGCCTGATTCCCCCTGTGTGAACTGCGCTGCCCAGACGGGCAGGTGTTTATTTTGATGTTTTGTTGTGTTATGTGCTGTGGCTTCAGCCAAGTGACTGTTGACGTGGATGTCACGAATTGTGCTGCACTGAGGAGCAAATAAAGCAATATTTGGACTTTTAACCCCCGTCTGAGTCATTGCTAACCCCAGTGCAAGTACACAATCCCCTACTATATATATATATATATATATATATATAAAGTGCCTTGAAAAAGTATTCATACTCCCTGAACTTTTCCACTTCTTTTCAGTTTACACCCACATACCTAAATGCATTTTATTGGGATTTTATGTGATAGACCAGGGGTGGCCAACCTTACAGACACAAAGAGCCAGGGAAAAAACCATATGACTACCACGAGCCACAAGCTATACTTTTGCACACGAGTCACCAGATTTTTTACCCTATAAGATGCACCAAGGTTTTAGTGGAGAAAAAAATAAGAAAGAATTTTTTTTTTTCATCTGATCAGACTCCCAGTGTCAGACCTTCAGTGCTCAGATCTCCACCCATGCTGAGATCAGACCCCCCCCCATGCTCAGACCAGACCCCCTTGCTCAGATCAGACCCCTATGCGCAGATCAGGACCCCTCATGCTCAGATCTGAACCTCCTGTTTAGATCTGCCACCCCCCATACTCAGATCAGACCCCCCATGCTAAGATTAGACCCCCAGCCCATGCCTAGATCAGACCGTGATTTTCTGTTCTATAATTTAGAAAAATCTTCTACCTCCCCTGATTGGGCACCTGCTACATGCTTTCCAATGTGACCTGATGCACACAATGTCAGGTGATATCACGCGTCTCCACATACTAAGCTCTGAAGAGTGAGTCGGCCTAACTGCTTCCCGGCTCCACCAAAAGAGCCACACTTGAAGAGGCAAAGAGCCGCATGTGGCTCAAGAGCCACAGGTTGGCCACCTATGTGATAGACCAACACAAAGTAGCAAGTATGTGTGAAGTGAAAAGAAAATGATTTTCAAAATTTTTAATAAACAAAAATCTGAAAAGTGTGTGCATTTGTATTCAGCCCCTCTGATACCCCTTAGTAAAATCCTGTATGACCAATTGCCTTCAGAAGTCACATAATTAGTAAATAGAGTCCACCTGTGTTAAATTTATTCTCAGTATAACTACAGCTGTCCATGAAGGCCTCAGAGGTTTGTTAGTGAACATTAGTGATCAGACAGCATCATGAAAACCAGGGAACACATTAGCCAGATCAGGGATAAAGTTGTGGAAAGTGTAAAGCAGGGTTAGGTTATAAAAAAAATATTCCAAGCTCAGAACATCTCACGGAGCACTGTTCAATCCATCATGTGAAAATGTAAGGTGTATGACACCTGCAAACCTACCAAAATATGCCCGTGCACCTAAACTGACAGCCCAGGCAAGGAGAGCACTAATTAGAGAAGCAGGCCCATAGTCACTCTAGAGGAGTTGCAGAGAGAGATCTAAAGCTCAGGTGGGAGAATCTGTCCATAGGACAACTATTAGCCGTGTGCTCCACAAATCTGGCCTTTATTGAGGAGTGGCAAGAAGTGGCCATTTTAGAAACCAAGCCATAAGAAACCGTGTTTGCAGTTTTTGACAAGCCTTCTATGAAACACAGCAAACATGGAAAAGGGTACTCTAGTCAGATGAGACCAAAGTTAAACTTTGTGGCCTACAGTAAATGCAAAATGTAGCAGAAAACTAACACTGCACATCACCCTGAACACACCATCCCCACTGTGAAACATGGTAGTGGCAGCATCATGCTGTGGGGATGCTTTTCTTCAGCAGGGACAGGGAAGCTGGTCAAAGTTGATGAGAAAATGGATGGAGCTAAATACAGTCTCATCCTGGAGGAAAACATGGTAGAGGATGCTAAAGATTTGAGACTGGAGTGGAGGTTCACCTTTCAGCTGGACATATCACTAAACATACAGCCGTAGCTACAGCCAGAGTTAGAATGGCCCAGCCAAAGTCCAGACCTAAATCCCATTGAGAATCTGTTGCAAGACTTGTAAATTGCTGCTATCCAATTATAATATATAATATATCCATATAATATATAATATATCCAATATATTATAAATAATTTTGGAACTTTGTTTTTCTGTTAAATACACACCATTGTCCTTCTTTATCAGTCAACATAAATGATCATACCTACAATTCACAGTCAATATACTGCTGTAAGTAAGTGAAACATGTAATCTAAAGGGTAATCCTTATGATAATGCCCTGATTGAGTCACTCAGGGCTGTCTATTTCTGGTTACGTTGATGGTCTGACTGAAAATAAAAACAAAAGAGGAATTTAAAGAGTCAGGACAAGAAGAATATGTGAAGTAACTTAAAAAAATGATATAATTTTTTTTTATACAAAAAATTACATTAAACAGCATCTGCCATAAGATTTGTACTTATGAAAATGCCTAACCTGTTGCATGTGCGCTTGGCAGCTGAAGGGATCTGTGCGGGTCCCATGTTCACGTGTGCCCACATTGCCATTGCTCTGCTTTCTCTGTAACTGCTGTGCCCTCAGCACTCCGATTGACAGGGCCAGGCAGACGTGATGATGATGTTTACACAGAGGTGTAGCTAGGCTTTCCTGCACCTGGGGCAAGAATTCAAATTTGCTCCCCCCTCCCCACACACTCACATAAAGAGAAGATCATTAAGCGTCGCCGCAAATTTTTTTTACACTAAGCCACTCCTCTAACTCCGCCCAATCCATAGCTACACTAACCCAGTCCCACCTAATAAAATCTATCACAGGGTACACAGCGGTACCAATACACCTTGCAGGGTGTCGCTGGCGTCGGCATGATGTCCGCTGGATCCGGAACAAGGTCCATGTGGTAATAAAGAAAAAAGAACAATCATATAAGGAAGGGATGGTGACTGTACCTCGTAAATACCTAGCAGGGCTAGCAGGAAGCAATATAAGACCGAGCCATCCCAATGTATATCAGGGTAATCTAGGGCATTTCCCCTTAGTGCTACTACACAGTAGTAATGCCCACCTTTGTGCCCCTTCACAGTAGTTATGCCCACCTTTGTGCCCCTTCACAGTAGTTATGCCCATCATAGTAGTTATGCCCATGTTTATGCCCATGTTTGTGCCCCTCACAGTACGCATGCCCAGTTTATACCCCCTCACTGTAGTTATGCCCACTTTTGTGCCCCCTCACTGTAGTTAGGCCCAGATACATGCCTCTCACAGTAGTTATACTGGATTATATGCCCCCCTCACAGTAGTTATGTCACATTAGGTGCCCCTCACAGTAGTTATGTCACATTAGGTGCCCCCTCACAGACGTTATGTCACATAAGGCCATCTCCCGAGCTTTCAGCTCTCCTCCCACAGCAGTGCGGCCTGAAGGGGAACGCAGGAGCTCAGAAGAAGAGTGAAGCAGGGAGCAGAGAGACCTCCCTGCTTCACTATGGAAATGAATTGCCCGGCAGTGACAAGAACTGCCGGGTAAGTGCGCCCCCCCTGCCTCTGCGCCCCGGCACATGCCCCGCTTGCCTTCTCCTCGCTACGCCACGTTTTACACTGCCTGGCCCTGTCAGCCAAAATTCACAGGGTGCAGCAGTTACAGAGAAAGAAGAACTTCTTGGAGTAACAGCAACATTTCCATATATTAAAACATCATTTTTCTCAGCAATGCAGGCACATATGAACACAGATGCCTTCAGCTGCCAAGTACATATGAAACAGGTCAGCCAGTTTCTTTGGTACAAATCTGCCAACAGATGCCCTTTAAAATTATGATGAAAATGTCACTTTAAGCAGTAAGGCCATGTTCACATGTTCAAAATTCTGTCTTGGTTTAGGCATGGAATCTGCACCTAAATCCTAACATAATCTGCTGACATTCACCTGGCAATACAAATAAAAGGGGTTATTTTATGCCCTATTCACGTCCTTCTGAGACAATTCACATGAAATGTATAAAATATGTAAATAAACATGTTGTAGACTTTAAAATCCACTGCATGCTAATTATTGCCTCGGATTATTGGAAAGAGCCAAACTTTGTGAACAAAATGACTTTGAATAAAATAGAAATCAACACATATGAGGTCATATATCATACTGGTGTAAAGTAGGACTGGCTTAGTTGCCCATAGCAACCAATCAGATTCCTCCTTTCATTTTCCAAAGGAGCTATCAAAAATGAAAGGTGGAATCTGATTGGTTGCTATGGTCAACTAAGCCAATTCTGCTTTTTACCAGTTTGATAAATTACCCAATAGTTTATATGTACTGTATATACAGGTGAACAATCTTACAGGAGCAAGTCTTATGGGGCGTTCCTGGCATGCAGTACTTATTACTTACCAAAAGCGGTCTAAAGAAGGAGAACAGTGAACCAGTAATGGGCCTAGGACAGGAAAGTGTCAGGTGTCAAATGGCAAATGCTCTTCTATTGGACATGTGAGCATCAGAAGTGAACCTTGGATCTGAAAAAGAAGGAATCAAATTTTCTTTTACATCATGAAGATGCCTGCTTGCGTGTGCATCACATTCCTGGGCAAGAGATAGCACCAGGATGCTCTTTGTGAAGAGGGCAATCTAGCAGAAACATTGTGATATTCCAGGTAATGTTCTCCCGGTTAAATATGATTGCAAACTGAAAACCTATGAGTAAATAATATTCATCCACCGGATCCCCATGAACTACTGTTCAAGTCTGTGTAGATAAATGTCTGTGGACATATGGCCTAAAATGTGACTGCACAGAATGAAGTGACAGGCTATACTATTAATACTGTCAATAATATTAGGCTACTGAAGTACCAGGACAAGCTGAACCTATCATAAAAATATATAGAAAAATGTTGTTTTCAGTTAATAAACAAATTACAGTTTTAGTTGACCAACTTGGACTTCTTTTGTTAGATAATCTGATGAACCCAGTGTAGACTACTAACCTACCTACCCTGCAGTATTCACAGCAGCATGATTTCGTTCATTGATTTTACTGGATGCACTTGGTGCTCCTGAGTGAGAGCTGTCATTTGCAAGTGCTCCCCTGCATTAAAAGTCAGTGCCGTTAACATTAGGTCAGTGCTGTGTGTCTTTTGGTGCCTGTTCTGAAGCAATGCATCATATTCAATCAGCTGCTGGTGCGGGTACTGAGACTCAGACTGATCTGATATTGTCAATCTTTCCTGCGAACAGGTCATCAATGTTAAATTCCCAGAAAACCCCTTTAACTTCACCACCATATAGCTGATATAAGCAGTCTGTTGGCCATTTTCATCAGCTTACAGGCAGAAAGCGTTGGTGCTGGATGGTAGAATAGATGTGGTGAGCACAGGATGGTTATTTATTTTGTTGTTTAGTCATAGAAGTTACTTTATGTGCTCATATAACCCCATTCACCAATGCACTTTCACTGACAGTGTCCTTTGTAAAATGTACTGAGAATGCAAAACTACAGTAAATCCTGTAAAATATGAAGTACTTCTTAAAATGAGTACACTGCATCTATTGTAGCATTGTACTAGGTGCCTCTGAAAGTGCGAGGCTACAAAGCAGATGTACCGCGGGGTCTGTTAAAAGCTTGAGCTATTATTTAGGAAAGAAAAGAGGTAAAGTCTGTGAAGACATACTCTGTAATGTTGTAAATATAACAAGCAGGCAGCAGTATTGTCCCTGCTTTTCTGCTGTATTTCACTGACATTATAAGGAGTGGGAGAGACAGAGACATAATGTGGGCACTTGCCACATTGTCTGTGAATTTTAACAGAACACAGTTAACAAACATTTTTGCATTAATTACCACCCATTTCTAAACAGCACAATACAAAAGTCTTTCTGAAACACAGGACCAATTAGCACTTTTTACAGAAATGTAGGAAAGAAACAACTAGCACAGTGGAAGGCAATCTGTTATGGCTGTTATTTTAATTTCCAATTCTAAGGTTAATGTTTCTGGAAACAGGGCCTTCTGCTCCACGGGAGGTTTGTGTCCTCCCTGATCAGTTGTGTTTTATTGCATTTAAAAAGAATATGTCACAATGATTTTGGACTATTACTACTATTTCTCTCGACGCTCAAGTTCTAGTCTTTATCTGCAGTACTACTCATGTATCTGCAGTACTACTCATGTAGTACTGTAGATAATACTCCAAAAGTATGGTGACATATTCCCTTTAACTGTATTAAGGTATACAATATGGCTGTATTCAAATGTGCTGGTTATGTCACAAACATGCAACAATCTTTGTAAACGTTAATGCTACATACTGAAACGTGCATATGCAGTGGGGAAAATAAGTAGTTGATACAAAGAATTGAGAGGAATGGAGATCTTGTGTGGAGCCCCAGACCAAGGAAGATTTACAGTCTTTTTTGTGTTTCTTCTATTTTCTAATAATTGCTCCAACAGTTGTTGCCTTCTCACCAAGCTGCTTGCCTATTGTCATGTAGCCCATATTTGAAGTAAACCCACAGGTGGTACAGTGGTGCCTTCAAAGGTATTTAGACATAGAGTTGCACCTAAATGCACAAAGGGGTTAAATCAGTCAGTGGTGCCTAAAGGGTTCAATTACCCTTTTGAGCACTACAGAAAATTTGTTCAGCTAATCAGTGAAGGTTAGAGGCTCCAGTGTTCTGACATGTACCCATGACTTGATGGAAGATCATTTTTATCTTCTGACATCTGCACTAGTGGTTCTGGATAGCCAAAGAGTCAGTCAGTCAGCAAGGAGTAGGCAAGCTTAAAAAGGTAACTCTGGGACTCTGCAAGGCATCTGCACTGCCCACATAATTCCAGCTACCTCATCAATAGAAAGTAACTGGGGCATATTTGCAATGCTGTTAACTGTTCTACCATCCCATCCAGTCAGTTGGATACTTAAAAAACTGATGACGGGTTACCATTAAGCAGTGTTCAATTGCAACTGCATCTTGTGAACCTAGCTTAAAAGCTACATACACATTTGGGGGCATTTTTTTTTATTAGTGCATTTTATTAGTGTATTAGCGCATTGTACTATGTATATGTACACTATTTTTAGTATATGTACTAAAAATATGGAGTCCTTTTCTCTGTTCAGAGCTGAACATCTGAATTTTCTCTCTGCTCCATCAGACAGCTAGCTGGCAGGTTCCTTATCTCTGCTGTCTGACCTTATAAACACTCATCAAAGCTCAATCCCTATCTTACTGATAAGAATGTGGCTTAAAGGGAACCTGTCATCTCCGAAACACCCCCTGAACTAGAGTAAGAGATGTATAGTGTAAGTGATGCTGAATCCGAATATGTAAGTTTTATCTTCATACTCACTTCCATTCCGACGCTGTGCTCCCACAAACCAGCAATAAAATGCATTGAGAGGACTCTTCTTTGAGTCCTCTCCATTATATGAGTGAGCACTGGAGTCCAGTGAGTGCATTTTACTGCAGGTTTGTGGGAGCACAGGGTCAGAATGGAAGTGAGTATGAAGATAAAACTTACATAACCGGCCTCAATGTCACTTACACTATACACCGCTTACTCTAGTTTGGAGGGTGTTTCAGAGATGACAGGTTCCCTTTAAATAAGTGTTTATGACCTTTTAGTAATTAAGAGATAAGGATTATTAGATGACCGTCACAAAGTGAAAGTAGGATTCACACAGCTAGAAAAACAGTTAACCCTTTTATAAGAGAATGGCTCAATATTAATAAAGACCAATTGAAAAAATGATATTTAGCCACACATGAGTAAAAAGCAATCATAAAAAAATTGCCCCCGAAGGTGTACATAGCCTTTTAAATGAGTTGTCATGTTGTCATGACCAACATAGGTTTCAGCAGTGTCCTAGCAAAAACGGCAATAAATGGCAATGGCCATGTAAGCAAAACTTTAGGGCTAAGTAGAGCTGTAGCTACATGCTGATTTTGACAGACTTTGACAGCTCCAATGGTGTATCCATAAGCCCTTATTGTGTAACTGTCATCTGAATTTCCACAATGCCCTGCCCTCTAGAAACAGACAAGCAGACATTCCAGCTATAAGTACTATAAATACATTAAGGAAAACAGTGTGTGTCTTTTCTGCTACTTCTTTGCCCCAAAAATTAGAGCCATTTGTGCCATGCACATCACTTTGTAGAGGGAAAAGTGGACCTTACTTTCTGCTTGGCCAGGATATAGACATATTTATGAAGTGTGACTTTTTAAAATGCTGCAAATTGTTTGTTCAATCTCACCGCAGGTAGTGGGTGGTTTAGAACTTGAAGAATTCTTCTGGGAATTAAGAAAAATAAAATACTTAAATATTACTTTATTATAAATATATTTCCAAATACCTTTTATTACTTCTAATGGTTCATTTTGTCTAGGGAGCAATAATTAGGAGGAATAAAATGGCCGCCATCCTGTTAATATACATATAACCTGTCATAATTACACAGAAGGACAAGTTACTTCACAGCACCAGGCTAAAGAGCTGCCTCATCCTACTCTCTACTTGTCAGGGATTATCCTGAATACAGCTGATAAAATCTTCAGCTGAATCTCTGTGGGAATGGAGTTCATGAGGAGACATGAAGTAGAAACAGGACAGACTGGTAATGTGGGTTGTAGTAATGGAGACTGCATACAAGAGCTGCTGCTCACTAGCCACATCCTCACCTTCCTCATGAACTTCACTACTTCAGAGATTCAGCTGAAGATCATAATCTCTGACAATTAGAGCAGGGAGGAGGATGAGGCAGCTCTGTAGCTCAGTGTTGTGAAGAAAGAAGGTTTTGTGTGTACTAATCGAACAGCGGCCATTTTATTTCCCCTGATGATTGCTCCCTAGACAAAATGAGCCATTATATCTAATGTAAGGTATTTGGGAATATATTTATAATAAAGTAATATTGAAGTGAAAGTATTTTCACTTTCTTAATTCCCGGAGAACACCTTTAAAGACATGACACATTTTTTAGCATTGTGTGACATTTTCATATACTGTATGTGTCTCAAATAAAGATAATGTTGCCTCTACGGCATATGATAAATTCCCCCACAGTTTTTTGTTTTTATTTACTTCTGTAGCATTTAATTACTTGTGTACATTTTTGGAGTCAATGCCATTTTATACCTAGAGCAGCATACACTAGGTGAAGTGATTACTTTCTGATATTTTTCTCCATTGACTTTTCTGTTGAAGATGCTTGCAATGCAGTGTTTTTACCAACATAAGCTGAATATTAAAAAAAATGAAGTGAAACAGAAGCAAATTATGTTACTTTATGTTATGTTATGTATTTACTCTTATGTATGACTAACTGTTAGATCCATAAAATAAGAAATTTCATGCTACCAAAGCTTTAGCTGGCTGTGTGTGCACCTAATCATGCATATTTGTATATATGATTTCACAGGAACTTCCTGACTTTGAGAATAAAAGCTCATTTTGGTAGCTGTCAGGCTCATTTTATCTGTCATAATAGATGTCTGGCTTATAATCAAATTGTGCCAAAACAGTACTTGCAGGAGCATGAATCAGAATTAGCAGGGAAAAATGATGTTTCCAATCACTAAAACCATTTGATTCACATTTTATAGGCCTCAATATGCAGCCTGTAATATGTGATAACAGAGCCAATGGAAGCATCTGCCTCGAAAGAGATTACTTTAATTATGGACTCAATGTCCTATTTCCTGCAAGTGATCCCTAGAGAATGTCTTCGTGCTAGACAAGAGGTGTTCACATTCACATTACAATTCACAACTCAAACAGAGAGATCATACAGCAAAAGCGGGATGGCTGTAAAAACTCATGAAGCATCATCCACTTAGGTGCTCAAGTAAAGTTATTGTTTTCTAATTATTTTACCATCTGGAAAGGTCCTGTATATCTTAGTGAAGAGATTGATGGCTTTACAATGTTTAAAATAAATGGTTGAATAACTGATGAAGAGTATGGGGGATTTGTAAGCATTTAATGGAAAGATTTGCACATCTCTGTGTTTTTTGACCCAATCTGTGTTATGGCTTACAAATACTGATGTAAACTGCTGACTAAAATACTGCTGTCGTTGACCAAGGTATTTATGGTATGAAGTACCGTTTACCTTTTAAGTAGTACTTTTTATACTTTTGTTATAAGTGGCACTTATGTTCACCCTTAAAGGGGTATTCCCATCTTAGACAATGGGGGCATATCGCTAGGATATGCCCCACTGTCTGATAGGTACGGGTCCCACGCTGGGAACCGCACCTATATCAGGAACAGAGCGGAGAGCGCTGCGCCTGGAGGACCCTGGGTTTCCCGGGGTCCGGCCTCCACCAGGTGCAGCTCCCCGCTGCTCCCATAGAAATGAATGGGAGCGCACCACGCATGCGCGGCCACCGCTCCCATTCATTTCTATGTAGCTGACGGAAATAGCAGAGCCAGCTCTCGGCTATTTTCGGCAGCCCCATAGAAATGAATGAAGGGCGGCTGCGTATGCGCAGTGTGCCCTCCTTCACTTTTAGGGCTCCGTTCTCTATATAGGTGCGGTATAGTTGAAATATTGCTACTGAACATTCTTTATTGTTTTGCCTCTTGGAAAGAAAACCTTCTTTTTGTAATTGTATTGTATTATGATTTACAGGGCTTAGGATTTTTATATAATGGTATATTTATAAAGATAATTTTTGACATGTTTGTTTTGGTGTCATGGCGGCATGATCTCATCACTAGTCAGACTGCCCATGGAGTATTTTGTACAATTTTGGGTACTGTATATGTGTAAAAGAAAGACATAGCTGGTTTAAAGGTGGGCAAAAAAGAGTAATAAATGGAATGGGTGGACTACAGTAGTCATAAAGTTTATCAAAATCAGGATTATTTAGTTTAGAAAAAAGTCACCTGAATAATAATGTATAAATATATCAAAGGTTGGAACTCTCTGCCTGAAGAGGTGGTGATGGTAAGTTCACTAAAAGAGTTCAAGAAGGGCCTGGATGTATTTCTGGAGTGTAATAATATTACAGGTTATAGTTACTAGAGATGGGTCATTGATCCAGGGAGTTATTCTGATTGCCTGACTGGAGTCGGGAAGGAATTTTTTCCCCCTAAAGTGAAGAAAATTGGCTTCTACCTCACAGGGTTTTTTTTGCTTTCCTCTGGATCAACTTGTAGGAAAACAGGCTGAACTGGATGGACAGATGTCTTTTTTCGGCCTTACAAACTATGTTACTATGTAACTATGTTACTAATACAGAGATCTCTCCCATGATCTATTTATTGGACTGTGACCGTGACAAGAGAACATCCTCTACGTCTAGAGAAAAGAAAGTTTCTACACCAAAATAGACAGGGATTGTGTCATGGCGAACTCATTAAAAGAGTGGAAAAGGATCCTGGATGCATTTCTTGAGTATAATGATATTACAGGTTGTAACTACTAGAATTAAGGAGAAGGTTGTTGATTCAGGCAGTTTTTCTGGTTGCCAGATTACAATTGGGAAGGAAAATTTACTCTACTCATGGGTTTTTTTTTTTTTGCTTTCCACTAGGTCACTGTTGCAGAATAGCAGGCTGAACTTGGTGAATGCATGTCTTTTCTCAGCCTTGTAGGTGTTTTAGGTCTTTTTCAGCATTGTAAGTGTATATTGGTTCTTTGATGCTGCATTGCCTATTCACTTATTATATATTGATAATGCCTTTATATATTTTAGTTGGTAATTCTTAAAAGGGATGAAAACAACTCCTGCCATATCAGTGCATATGAATATCAAAGATGACCCCCTCTATGCGCAAGACTAGTTAGATATACAAGCAACTTCCATTCTGGTAGATTCAAGCTGTCCTTGTTATTGATAACTATTCATCCGAACACCACAGTTTAAAGAGTTTATCCAAATTTTATTTTTCTAATGTCATCTTGTTCCCTGTGATGTGTATTGCCTTATGATGATTAAAGGGGTTATCCAACCCCTATAATGACCCCACCAATGCCCAGGCACCTCATATAAGTTATACTTACCCTGCTCCCCATCACCCGTGTCCCCTGTCGCTCCTGATACCCACACTGATACCCATACATAGGGATTGGATAACTTTACATTGCGCTTTCCGGTCTAATTACCTGTACATGGGTTGTTATCAACACAGAAAGTTGCAACAACAACTGGAAACGTTCCCTGTGATGCACAGCTATTTGACATGTTCAATGTGTTGTCCCTGGTACTAAACACAGAACTTTGAACTTTAAAGTTTTGAACTTTTCATGTTGATAACATTTGAACCACAAGATATACTGTAAATCTGATTGTGGTAATCGATGACCCCCACCACCACCACCACCACATGACCCCGTTCCCATTGGAAAAATTTGCCCTTAATCCAATATGGCAGCTTTCAAGATGGCGGTCATGTTCTGGATAGACCCCCTTACCCATTACTTGCTGGGGTATTCAGATACTTAATTTTCCATTTTGTTTCTGAAATAAAAGGCTGTCCTGTGACTTTTGATTACCCTCTTATTACAATGTACCAAATATCAATAACCACAAGAAAAAATCTAAATGATAAAAAAGTATATTATTTTTTTTTAATTTCTCAGCTGCATAAAGGGTTTTTAAAACACCCATTACAAACAATCAAGGAAAATGGACAGTGTGATATAAATGAGGGGTTACAGCTAATACAAATAACACACACTCATTCTAGTTGGTGCAAGCAAGAACTATATAGTATATAGCAGACCTCTCAGCAACCAAGTACAATCATCACCTGTTGAGCCATTAGACTAACCGCATGCCATGTTGTATTGTCAACACGTGGTCCAGCCCCCATCAGAGATCAGAGGCGAGCTTGGCATGTGGAACAACACTTTATAAATTACATATATAAATGTGGAGTCACATTCAGTACAAATAACACAGTAATTCTAGTTGGTGCATACAGGCACTACATTTCACAGACCTCCCAACAGCCATGTACAATTATCACCTATTGAGCCACCAGTACCCACTACATGCCATATTGTATAGTCCACGCATCATCCAGCACGGGGTACCAAATGAGTGTCACCATTTTCTTCAGGCTTTTACTATAAGGGGCATTGTAGAGGTAGTAATTGGCTGCCGTACTGGACAGCAGCCATACACTACGCATTGTTGAGGGACCAATCTAGGTGGTCCCTCACTGCCGATTGGTATGATTGGTTTCTATATGTCTGCCAGTGAGCATGATTTCCCATTCCTCCTGATGTCTTCCACATACAGTGAAGATGTGGAGTCTCCAAGACGGCAACCCCATACATCTGCTGCAACAGGCTCTGAGAGCATTGACCCATGTGAACCCTGTTCCCCTAAAAATTATCACATCTCTGGGTTTGTGGGTAGATTAGAGACTCGATCTGAATGAGCAGGACACCATGAAATAGACCTTTTCAAAGTGTATTTCTCCAAATTATTTTATCAAATTGGTGGTGACCCAGACAAATCTGCATGTACATTATTTTGTTGCCCAAAATCCCACATACATAACACCAAGCCCTATAGGTGGACTTGCATCAGGGCTTAATAAGGTTGTCCACCTTTTAGGTATTGATGACCTATCATCCATAATATAACATACAAAACCCATATTATACATTGCTGAAAAGTGAAAGTGGTTGAATATATTTAACGCCCCAAAAAAAAATTAGTACTTGAAAACAATAATTTATGGTCAATGAGTGAAAATGTACGTATTTTCTGACTAATGAAAATGCTTTTCATCTGTCAGAAATATACAGTAGTAGGCTACTTCCACAGCCTGCTGGAATTCTCTAGATCTGCCAGATGCAATTGATGCAACTGGAATGCCCACCAGCTCCATTAAGTATAATGTGGTCGGGCAGAGATTTAGTTGCATTCCGGCAAAAATGCCGAAATTTGTCTGGGCACAAATGGCTGCATGCTGCGGTTTGTTTCCAGCTGATTCCTGGCATTGTCCGCTGGATCATGCGGCAGGATCGTAGTGCTGCCAGTGTGAAAGTAGCCTTTAGATTCCTCTGCAGTGTGTAACAGGTAAAGTGGTCTATATGTTTTACTCTATTGATGTTTCTGTGTTTGTGGTGTGTTTGGTATAACAAATTTGGCACTATGATCTGTATGCTGCTAAACCTAAATAGGTGAAGAGGGTAGATTAGATGAGCAAGCACTCATCTTCTCTCTCCTTTTCTGGAAAAAAAGCCACCATATGTGACAGTCAGAGAGTAGGCATACTCTCTTATTGGTGGGTGAAATAGGAAATCCAAACTGTCTTTGCTTTGCTATGACAAAGAATGCACTAGCTTTCGAAAGGCATAGGAGATTTTTAGTAGGGTGTTACTACCTTCTTTTTGTATTTGTATTGCGGTGATTTTATTCATGATTTATTCAAAATTACACTCTGGATTTTAACCAAGTGTTGGATCATCTTGTTTTTGGATCTGCATTCTAAAACTTATTAAAGATAATTTGCTTTTGATTTCTTTTTTTTTTAATATTTAATGGTTGATTATTACCTATACCCTTAGTGCAGATACCTATGATAACATATAAATTAAAATCAGGTTTAGTTTAGCAATGTCATTTTCCCACAATGCAACATTGTGGTGGGGTGTTACAATTTATAAAATGTATGCCAACAACTATGTAACTACAGTTTGAGACATCTACCAAGCTGTTTCTAGATGGGGCATAATAGATTGTTAAATCATACACACAGTGGGTTTTCTGGCATCACAGTCTAAGAAGCAAGTAGAAATCCTGCTGAGATACAGTATTAACTTCTGATTTTTATTCCTTTTTTCCACCTCATAATTGGTTTGCTGCTGTGATTGGCTCGTCCATTACTTATGAGTTTCCTCTGCATACATACTTCAGTAGATACTGTAGTTTTATTAACACATTTGCCACATTTTGCTTACCGTATTATAACTATGCTATTTAAAAAAATGTTGTTAATAAAATGTGTTTAAATGCAATAAAAGGCGCAAGGAATGAAACAATCAAGTGCACATGCCCCCAAGAATTGGGCTAATGAAAAAAAAAAATTGCTATCACAGCTGATTCCATCCATATTCCTTTAGATAAGTCTGGGCAGCATGTGTAATGTGCTGCGGACAGGTGGAATGGACCGGTACAGTGATGCGGCAATGGGAGTGGTCCAAGTACAATCTATGAGGCAGTCATAGAGCATGAGCTGTGGTCAAATGAGTGTATGATGCAGTCAGGGGGATGTAAGATTATGTTTCTGGTAAGCAGTGTATGGCAGTTGTGGTCATGATATGTGACTTATCTAGTGGGGTGTTACAAGTCTGATAAGTATGATTAGTGCTGAAGGGGAAAACTTAGAAGACCGTGTGGAAGAAAGCCAAACTTCTTCAGTCACAATGCTCTGCCAACACAGAAGGGAGGGGAACAGTTTTCTCCTAGGTCGTAACCAACAAGACCTACTGAACTACCATTTAGGAGAGAGGGGGCTAAGAATTCCTAGAATGCTTAAAAAAGTTTAAGTTAAGGTGTATTAGTATATATATTGTGTATATATTGCTAATATTTGCACCATCATTTTTTTTCTTGCCAGAATACCCCTTTAACTAAGAAAATGTACAATTTTCAGCATAAGGTATTGTAAAATACATATTTATTAATTGTTTTTTTCTCAGTTGTCTCTTTATTGAAATTCTTTCTTCAATAAGGTGACAATCAAAAAAAATTAAATCCATCAAAGTAAAAAGACACTAATTAAACAAATACAGGTTTAGGTAAAATAGTAAACTAAGTATTTATTTTCAATCAAGAAATGAAGGAGATATTTCCCAGATTCTCAGCTAGTAGTTGAGGAACTCCAGTGACCTAGTATGGAAGAAAACTGTCATGGACGTACCGAGACACACAGACGTCCCCTCGACAGGGAGTGGCAGGACATCTTTGAGAGTGGTAACATGTGGTTTGATCTGACATGTTTACCTTGTGGATCAATTGGCATCTTTGTTGTTTCTAAGACTGGCCACACTCCTAACCTCCAGGTGTTGCTATTGTGATCATATAGTTGTTGCTCCCACCTCCCATCCTGTGCAGTTTATAGCTTCAGTTTGACCTGTGGATAGTTGGTGTTTGGATCCCTGTTGAGCTCCTGGTGCTGCCAAAGCTTCTTTGAAGTTAAATGTCACATTTCCTTTTGTCTTTAGTTTGGATTTTCTGTGTGTGGTATTTTCCTTGGTCTTTTGTATTTGGCCTGAGGGAGACTCCTGTTCATCCCACCCTTTGGATGTATGGGTTGTCTCATACTAGTCATTAGTAGCAGGGTCCTATAGGGTTAGATAGGACTCTAGGTATTCCTGTGTATGAACTCACCTACCACTGGAGTCTGTTCATACTGATAGTTAGTTAGGACCTGAGCTAGGGTTTCTTTAGGAGGTGTCCATCTTTTCCCTAGTTTCCAGGCTTTATTTCCTTACCCCTTTCCTCTTACATTCAGTGTGGTGCTTCCCTCCCATACCTGAATGTGATAAAAACTTGTGAAGGCAAAGCCAAATTGATGTAAAGTAGTACTATAGCAACCAATCAGATTCCACCTTGATGTCAAATGTGTGTGGTGGCAACCAAGTGAGGAGTACAAATACAAGTGTGTCTTGCCCACAGTCAAGCATGGTGCTGGGAGTGTCAAGGTTTGGGGCTGCATGAGTTCTGCCTGCTGTGGGGAGCTACAGCTCATTGAGGGAGCCATGAATACCAACATGTACTGTGACATACTGAAGCAGAGCATGATCCCTTCCTTTTGGAAAATGAGCCGCAGAGCAGTATTCCAACATGATAACAACCCCAAATACACCTCCAAGATGACTACTGCCTTTCTAAAGAAACTAGGGTAAAGGTGCTGGACTGGCCATGCATGTCTCCAGACCTAAACCCTAGTGAGCATCTGTGAGGTATCCTTAAATGGAAGGTGGAACGTAAGGTCTCTAACATCCACTCAGCTCTGTGATGTTGTTATGGAGGAGTGGAAGAGGATTCCATTGGCAACCTGTGAAACTCTAGTGAACTCCATGCCCAAGAAAGTTAAGGCAGTGTTGAAAAATAGTGGTGGCCACACAAAATTTTGACACTTTGGGCACAATTTGGCCATTTGGGTGGGTGTACTCACTTTTATTGCCAGCGGTTTAGACATTAATGGCTGTATGTTAAGTTATTTTGAAGGTGCACCAAACTTACACTGTTATACAAGTTGTACACTGACTACTTTACATTGTATCAAAGTGTTGTATCTTCAGTGTTGTCCCATGAAAAGATCTAATAACATATTTACAAAAATGTAAGGGGTGTACTCACTTTTGCGAGATACTGTAACCCGGACAACCCCTTTTAGTTTTTCATTAATTTTATTATTTAATCTTAATTCCTAAATAACCTCTTTAATCAGTATCATACAGAGCATGGACGCTTTCTACTGATGAAGCCAACGCTAAACAAACATTGTGTGCGTTTACATTTGTTTAATGCACAAAAAGAATGCTACTTGTGTAGCCATTGGTTTGCTTGTCCATGGATAGTGCCTTTATTCAGTTGCTCTACTAAATTCTTGCTACTACTGCTGCTGTGTATGGTTCTACAGTCTGGTAGCACTGTCATTCAATACACAGACTTCTCTAATAGACCATCTTTGATCTGGACCATATTTTTCTCTGATGGATTTTTTATTACTTTACAAATGAAAAAAGAGTTGTTTGGGCCAACAGAAGATTACTAATTTGATGGAAATGTGCGCAGAATTTCCATTTTACATATTGTGTCATGGCGAATAACCCCACCACATAGGTATCATCTGTTTATTTTGGTCATACTCCTACATTTAACTAATTTACTCTGGGCAGTGTTTCAAATGTATAGCATAAACAAAAAGTTTGTTTTAATTGCTGCTTGAAAATTCAGTGTCTAATTTGTCATCAGTCGGAAGTATTATTTTTAATTTATCATACCTTATTGATTTTGTTTGTTGGAAACTAAGGAACACAGGCAAGCAGCAGAGGCTTCTGGGCTGCAGTCCAGATCATCAATCAGCACTCTGGCTGCATTTTCTCTGTTTGCTGGGACCTGAACTCTGATGAGCTTCTGTACTTTCATAAATATGGGTGTAGAACATGCTTTGAGGTACAAATAATTATGTTAATGCAGCCATTTTATTTTCTGACTCACTGCAATTTCTTTCTGAAAATAGTGCCTGATATTTTTATATTAGTTTACAATTTGAGAAAATAATCTATATAGCTGATCCCTTCTGGTAGGAAAATATGAACATATATGTTTATTGTGAGATCAGTTCTGGAAAAAATAGACTTAACACAACCACATAAAGAGTTTACTATATATATATATATATATATATATATATATATAGTGAGGCAGTGACAGGATAGAGGTATTGAGGGGGTGGATGGTTCAGTCCACCCCCCTATTCCACCACAGGTGAGGTCAGTAGGGCTGTAATTAAGGAGGAATAAACCAACCCTCTGTGCACGAATCTGGGGACGTCTTGGAAACAGAGGCCAGGATAGGCTCTGTGTTGGCTCAGCCAGGATGAGGCTGAGGAAAGCCGGACCTTACCAGGGGTGGGAATTGCACTATAGGTGAGGTAAAAATGTCATATGTGAGTTAGAGCCCAGACGGGTAGGTATTTATTTGGATGTTTGTGTTGGTGCTGGGGCTGAAGAGCCAAAATAAAGTTCCGTATGAACTTTAAACATCCTGTCTGACGAGAAATCTGTCATTGCCGCCCCGCTAGAGACCGATCCCTATATATATAAAGATATATAAAGATAAAAATAAGTAACAGTCACCGCAGTCATGAGACAGATGGCTCTGGGTCAACCAGCAGCCAACATGGCACTTCCATATGGACGTCCATATGATACAAGGAGAGGTGATAGTAGCAAGACGTCTTACCCTGATGATGTCTTCAGTGGAGCTGAGCTCTCTTTTCTAAAACTGAGGGGCACATTTATTAAGGCCGGTGCTTAAGACGCCAGTACTGGCGGTGGATCCGCTGGAGTTATGTAGAGGTGCAGGCCTCTACATAACTTCAGCGGATCCACCACTTCTTCTAAATGTAAGACAACTTCCTAGCTGTCTTACATTTAGACCACTTTCTGCGACTAAAACAGGTGTAGAAAATAGTAAATGAGATGGGCTTGCCAGGTTTTATAGAACTGGCGTGAGAGGGGAAAAGTCGTAGTTTGCTGCAATCTGAGACAGAAATACACCTAATATAGGCATATTTCATAAATGACCCTCTAAGTGTTTTCTACTCTTCTAGCCCCAACCAAATGTTAGTACGCATGTACAGTTACCCGATACTTTGGCCAGGTATAGACATCCCTAAATAATTTCATGAAGTTAAAGGGGAAGAACCAATTAAAAATTACAATATATATGGACTATATAGGCTAAAAAGAATTCAGAGTATATGACACCCAGTGTGCTGTAGGGGGTGTCTTTGTTGCTATGATATGTAATCAATATTTTTCAGTTTGAACCCTTTCCTTCCCCATGTAACGCATGTTAAAGAGCTTATCCAACATGTGAGGGAAAAAAATTAAACAGCTGCAATTGTAAGAAAAAGAAAAAAAAATCACTATTCACATATTCTTTCTTCCAGTGATGCAGCACAGAAGCTCTAGAGGTCCTCCCAGTCATTGCATCAGTGTTTTCATCCATTTGGTGTTAAAAACAGCCATTAAAAACTGATGCAGTTCATTGGCTTTCTTTTTTTTTACATCCCAACGCTGCCCTCAGTATAGTTTATGCCTCTCCAGTCCACCCTGGACATAAAATGGCCCCTATAATGTGTCCCCCAGTACAAATAATGGCCCCATACTGCCCCCACAGGGGTCAGGATGTAAAAAAACAAAAACAAAAAAAAACTATTAACTACATATGTTTTCAATGGCCATTAAGAATTAAGGGAGTAATTCTGATTGCCTGATTGGAGTCGGGAAGGAATTTTTTTCCCTAAAGTGGGGAAAATTGGTTTCTACCGCACAGGGGTTTTTTGCCTTCCTCTGGATCAACTTGTAGGAAAACAGGCCGAACTGGATGGACAGATGTCTTTTTTCGGACTTATAAGCTATGTTACTACTATGTTACTATGTTATGTACTGTAAAATTAAAAACGGATACATGGCCAGAAAATGGATGCACACACTGATACTCAGTGGCCATTAAAAACTGAGTGTGTTCATTTTTAATGGCCATTTTTATTCATTTTGTGTGAATGTAGCCTGAAGTTGGCCATGCACATTAGTCTAAAGTTGATCAACATGGACGACTTCAAACAAAACGAACAGGTAGGTTGAAATTTAACAACAAACAATCATTTTAGATGACAGATAAGAAAAGATATTTGGACAAAAGATTGTTCACGAAGGAAAGATCTTTCTTTGAAAGAATCTTCCCAGAAAGATCTGTCATCCATTGTCTGAATTCATTGAACATGCATGGGCAGTTTGAACAACTGTAATGGCCAATATAGACTAAAGTGTGCAAGAGTGCATGTCTGCAAACAATTCTCCTCCAGATGTTTCTTTGTTCAACTGGTGTTCCACCATCAACCAACTTCTATCTAATGTGTATACCCAGCTTTATTACTGTCCCTTTATTACTGTCCCTTATGTATCTAAATTTTATTTTATTTTTATTAAGCATCCCAATAAGGTTAACTGGGCCATATTATGGCATTGCTACACTTGTCTCATTGTTGTATCTTGAATGGGATGTGCACATAGCCTTTCATTTTTTAAGTACCCTTGGAGATAGCTGGTGTCAAAACACGTGTCGGGGTAACAGAGGTAGTGTGTCTTATCCTTTACTGGTCACCATGTCTCAGCCAAGTTCGTGTTCTTACTAATTTCATCTTGGTTCTCTTTTGCACTTATTATTGCTTGTGGTAAGGTGATTTATATGTGGATTTTTCACAGTTTCATTCTTTTATCATACCTGGGCCTCTTTTGAGCTTAAAGAGGACCTTTCACCTCTCCTGACATGCCAGTTTTAATAGCTTCATGCATTTCCCATGTAATATCAATTCTCGAGCATTTATTCTTATGGCTCTATGTTGTGCCATTCCTTTATTATTACTACTAGAAGTTATAAATGGATTGCTAGCAGTCTGCAGTAAGGGAACAGAGGGGTGGTAACCAGTTGGGGGTGTGTACCTGCACAGTCTGAAAATGGCACCACTGATTGGATAGAGTGAGAAAGTGCAGGGACACACCCCAAACTTGTTACCACCCCTCTGTTCCCTTACTGCAGACTTCTAGCAATCCATTTGTAACTTCTAGTAGAAATAATAAAGTAATGGCACGACATAGAGCCATAAGAATAGATGCTCCAGAATTGTTATTACATGGGGAATGCATGGAGATATTAAAACAGGCATGTCAGAAGAGGTGAAAGGTCCTCTTTAAAGGGGTTTTCCCATCTCACTCTTTCCATGGAGAAATGGGACTGAGCACTGCTCCTAGGTTGCCCTGCCACCCAGGGCTGAAGCTTAGTCCCATCCTGTCATGGAAATGGTGATATGAAAAAACTCCTATAAGTTACATATATATCCAGGTCTATCCCTGCAGCACCACTTTTTTGCGTTTTGTTGAATTAAATTTTAGTTTGTTGGCTTGTGATTAAGTTTTTGTTGATATCGATAACATTATTTTGTGACAATTGTGCTTTCAGTGTGAATATAATTATTTTTGCCTATTACTGGTAGTGCATGATATGACTATAATATATATATATATATATATATATATATATATATATATATGCATATCTTTGTTTGCTGTGTTCTGCCTTATTTGCCAATGTGCACTGAAACCACTTTTCCTTGCGGATGCTTTGCATTGAACAGTTCACTTATAGTCATCTGATAGATGTGCTTTTTCAGGCAGGCAATGGGCCTGCATTGTTTCTGGTCGCAGGTGTGGGAGCTGGGGAGTAACACAAGACATGCTGTCTTCAGGGTGGAGTTGTATGTATGTGGGCTGGTTTGCATGCTTTGGGTGGAAATGTGTATACTGAGTAGTGGAGTATCTGAGATGAGATGCATAGTACTAACAGCTGCAAGAGCAATTTGCCCTGGTCTGTGAGAGTGGATTGAGGTACAGCCAGCAAGCCACGCTAGAGCTGTTGATGCAGATACCTTATTGGGAGATGAATCAACATCCTGTTCATCTTGAGCTGCATTGGGCTGTGGCCTTGTTTAGGATATCGCTGCTCATGACTTGTTCCTAGAAGCATTGCAAGTAGTCACTTATCACTTCCTGGAGAGTGCCTGTACTGTGGACTGATTAAGGCCCTGGAGACTACTGCTGTTGTGACCACAGTCTGAGAGCTGTCCCACGGTGCCACCAACAAGTTCAGTTAATGTGACGTTAACTCAGAGCCTGTTTAGACTGCCACCAAAAATGCTGTGTGTTGCAAAAGAAAGACTGTAACCAATACATTATTTTCCCTCAGTGAGAGACTGTAACTAATACATATTGCATTCTCACTATAAGACTATAACATCACTATAAGACTATAAGACTATAACCAGTATGAAGTCTGCCTTTAAAGAGAGACTGTAACCAACATGTTGTGTGCTCTCAAAGAGAGACTGTAATCAATATACTAAGTGCTCGCAAAGATACTGTAACCTATATGCAGTGTGCCCTCAAAGTGACTGTTCTGTTGCCACTCTCAACTGCCAAGCTCTGTTCCTTTAACTCTTTCAGGACCAGCTTCCAGCTACATCATATACCATATAAAATGGTGCCATTAGAAAGTACAACTTGCCCTGCAAAAAACAAGCCCTCATATGGCTATGTGAAATGTGAAGTTATGGCTCTGGGAATACAGGGAGTAGAAAATGAAAACATAAAAATGGAAAATCACCATGTTAGGAATAGGTTAAAGAAGTTGTCCGATCTGAGACAATTATGTCATATTGATAGGATACGCCACAAACGTCTGACAGGAGTGGGTGCCATCTTTGGGACCCGCTCCTATTTCAAGATCGGGCTCCACTGTGAACTGAGAGCATGGCTATTTTTAATAGTCCCATAGTGGTGAACGGAGAGGTGGCTGTAAGTTTTTGGTTTGCTCTCTGACCACTTTGGGGCCCCGTTCTTGAGAAAGGAGCATGTCACAGAGGCTGCATGACAGTTAAAAATGATCCCTTGAAGACTTATGGCTTTTCTTGCATAGTATGACACCAGTGTTCATAATGTGTAGCAGTGTGCATATCTATCTAAGGCTGAGTGTACATACTACATTTGTGTCCTGCAGTTTTTTTATTATTTTTTTTTTGTAGAGCCAGACACAACTGATGCGCGTGTAGTATACTATAGAGCAAAGTACCTATTATGTTTATTTTTTAAAGTTTATTTATTTTTATGTGTAAAATTGTTAAAAGGGTGAGTTGATTTTTTTTATATTTGTGTTTTTTAAAACTTTTTATTTATATTTTTTACTTTACTTTTTACTCCCCTTAGGGGACTTAAACATACAATCTTCTGATCGCTTGTCCCATAGACTGCAATAAAACATTGCAGTCTATGGGATTTTCCCTGGCTGTTTTTCATACATTTCAGGCACGGCTTTTCAGGCAACGTGCTATGACAGTGCTGGGAGCCTTCACAAGGGGTTGAAGTGTTTTTCTGGGACTTATATATTGATGACCTGTTGTCAGGATAGGTCATCAATATCAGATCAGTGGGGGTCAAAAACCCGACACCCCCACCAGTTGTTCACAGGTCCTGGAAATCATACATTGGATAAAGCCAGAGGCAGAAGGCTCTGTCCACGGTGTAGTGCTTGTGCCGGGGTACCGCAGCTCATCTCCCATTCAAGTGAATGGAAGCTGAGCTGCAGTGTACCGATCCCACAAACAAAACTGTGAATGGAGCCTTCTGCTTTTACTTCATACAATGTATAGCTTCCAGCAACGGTGGCTACAGTGAACAGTTGATCAGTGGGGGTGGCCTGGTGTTGGCACCCTCTCCCCCCCCCATCTAATATTGATAACTAGAGATGAGCGAACATGCTTGTCCGAGCTTGGTGCTCGTTCGAGTATTAGGGTATTCGCATATGCTCGATACTCGGACGAGCATATAGCGATCCTCGAGGAAATGGCAACTTCCTCTTCCTGCATGTTAGGCGCCTTTTATTTCAGCCAATCAACATGCAGGAGAGTCTTTGGTACCTTCTAGCATCACGTGGGGCCCCTACAAGTTGATAGCCGGGATTGGCTGGCCAGATCAGATGACCTGGGAATATAAGAATCTGGTCCCGCGCTGCTCGTGTCAGACGCCGCCTGCATGAGATTAGGGATAGAGCTGCTGTCTGTCAGGGAGAGGGTTAGGGCCTGAATTTAGATGTTGGTAAGGCAGGAATCACCCACAAAGAACCCAACAGCCCTTCTAAGGGCTACAAGCACCTTTTTTTTTTTTGTCTCCTCCTGGCTGCTGACTGGGACTTGTAGTGCAGCTAACGCCATCTTGGCTGCACTGTACACAGTGACTGGTGGCAGAAGGGACAGCACGTGGTCCACACAGACCCAAAAGAAATTGCCCAAAGTCCTCTCAGTACTCATTTTTGCTGCTGCTGCTGCTGTTGTACCTTGGCTTGCTGGGATCTGTAGTGCAGTCTAGGGAATACATTTTTTCTCTCATTTCTATAAACTACAGTCCAGTGAACAATTATGTAGTGTACTGTACAGTAGCGTCAGTCTAGGGAATACGTTTTTTCTTTCATTTCTATACACTACAGTCCAGTGAACAATTATGTAGTGTGCTGTACAGTAGCGTCAGTCTAGGGAATAGGTTTTTTTTATATATCCTACAGTGCAGTGAAAAATTGAGTGGTTTGCGGTGCAATAGCCGCCGTCTAAAGACTACGTTTTACCTCTCAGTCATATATACTACAGTGCAGTGTGAAATTTTGTCGTGTACTGCACACTAGCCGGAGTGTAGAAAATATACGTTTTTTTCTCTCAGTTATACATTATACAGTGCAGTGCAAAATTCTGTTGTGTGCTGCACACTAGCCGGAGTGTAGAAAATATACGTTTTTCCTCTCAGTTATATATTATACAGTGCAGTGCAAAATTCTGCCGTGTGCTGCACACTAGCCGGAGTGTAGAAAATATACGTTTTTCCTCTCATTTATATATATCCTACAGTGCAGTGAAAAATTGAGTGGTTTGCGGTGCAATAGCCGCCGCCTACAGACTACATTTTTCCTCTCAGTCATATATACTACAGTGCAGTGCAAAATTCTGTCGTGTGCTGCACACTAGCCGGAGTGTAGAAAATATACGTTTTTCCTCTCAGTTATATATTATACAGTGCAGTGCGAAATTGTGTTGTGTGCTGCACACTAGCCGGAGTGTAGAAAATATAGGTTTTTCCTGTCAGTTATATATCCTACAGTGCAGTGAAAAATTGAGTGGTTTGCGGTGCAATAGCCGCCGTCTAAAGACTACGTTTTTCCTCTCAGTCATATATACTACAGTGCAGTGCGAAATTGTGTCGTGTGCTGCACACTAGCCGGAGTGTAGAGAATATAGGTTTTTCCTGTCAGTTATATATCCTACAGTGCAGTGAAAAATTGAGTGGTTTGCGGTGCAATAGCCGCCGTCTAAAGACTATGTTTTTCCTCTCAGTCATATATACTACAGTGCAGTACGAAATTGTGTCATGTGCTGCACACTAGCCGGAGTGTAGAAAATATACGTTTTTCCTCTCAGTTATATATTATACAGTGCAGTGCAAAATTCTGTCGTGTGCTGCACACTAGCCGGAGTGTAGAAAATATACGTTTTTTCTCTCAGTTATATATTATACAGTGCAGTGAAAAATTCTGTCGTGTGCTGCACACTAGTCGGAGTGTAGAAAATATACGTTTTTTCTCTCAGTTATATATTATACAGTGCAGTGAAAAATTGTGTCGTGTGCTGCACACTAGCCGGAGTGTAGAAAATATAAGTTTTTTCTCTCAGTTATATATCATACATTGCAGTGAAAAATTGAGTGGTTTGCGGTACAATAGCCGCCGTCTAAAGACTACGTTTTTTCTCTCAGTTATATATCATACAATGCAGTGAACATACAAAATGTTGAACCCAAGGGCTAAGGGTCGAGGGCGTGGGCGTTCAAGTAGTGTAGGGGGCAGAGGCCGTGGTCCTGGGCAGGGTGACAGAGTACATGTTGATGAGGGAGCAGTGGAACGGCGCAGAGTTTCGCTCCCTAGCTTCATCTCGCAACTTACTGGTTCACGTGGTACACCACTATTGAAACCACAACAGTGCAAACAGGTGATGACGTGGATAGCGGACACTGCGTCCAGTAATTTATCCACCACCCAGTCTTCCACGCAGTCCACCCACGCTAGCCAAGGGAGTAGACCTCTGGCTCCTCCAGCTCAACCTCCTTCCCCCCAGCCTGCCCCCCCCCACGGAAAGTATGGATTCAGATCTGGCATACTCACAGGAACTCTTTTCAGGACCCTACCTAGAGACACAAACCACTGCTCAACAGCAACCTGAGCAGTTGTTCTGTCCCGATGCCCAAAATTTAGAACTTTCACAGTCTGTGGGTGATGAGAGTGTGTAGTGCGTGAAGAGGTGTCGGATGATGATGATGATGAGACACGATTGTCAGACAGTGACGTTGTTGTCAGGGCAGTAAGTCCGAGGGGGGAGCAGAGTGAGGAATCGGAGGAAGAGCTGGTGCATGATGAGGTGACTGACCCGAGCTGGGTTGGTAATCCAACTCAAGACAGTGCTTCTGAGGGGGAGGCAAGTGCAGGACCAGAACAGGTTGGAAGAGGCAGTGGGGTGGCCAGAGGGAGAAGCAGGGCCAGAGCAGGTAGATCAGCAATTGTTTCACGGAGTCAAGCTCCCGTGCCGAGGCCTAGATGTTCGCAAGGAGGTTCTGGAGGTTTTTTAAAGAAAGTCAGGATGACCAACGGACTGTGGTGTGAAACCTGTGCCACACCAGGATCAGCAGGGGATCCACCACTACCAGCCTAACCACTACCAGCATGCGCAGGAATATGAGTGCTAAACACACGACTCAGTGGAACCAAGGCCGATCACCTCCTGCGGGTCACACCACTGCCCCTTCCCCTGTGTCACATGCTGGCTTGGCGAGTCAACCCCCCGCCCAGGACCCCGGCACGAGTGCCTCCCGCCCTACAACCACCCCTTCACCTCCACGATCCTCCACAACCTCCACCAATGTGTCCCAGCGCAGCGCTCAGCTCTCTTTGCAGCAGACATTTGAGCGCAAGCGCAAATACAATTCCAGCCACCCACATGCACAAGCCCTAAACGTCCACATCTCCAAATTGTTGAGCCTGGAGATGCTGCCCTATAGACTGGTAGAGACTTTCCGCAACCTGATGGTGGTGGCTGTCCCTCGGTACTTGGTCCCCAGCCGCCACTATTTTTCCCGATGTGCCGTCCCAGCCCTACACCAGCACGTGTCAGAGAACATAATCCGTGCCCTGACCAACGCGGTTACTGAGAAGGTCCACCTAACCACGGACACGTGGACAAGTGCTGGCGGGCAGGGACACTATATCTCACTGACGGAACATTGGGTTAACTTGGTGGAGGCTGAGACCGAGTCTGACCCTGGGGCCGCTCATGTGCTGCCCATACCGAGGATTGCGGGGCCTGCCTCGGTCACAGTTTCTCAGGCTCCTCCTCCTCCTCTCAATTACCATCCGTGAGCACGGCGCCTTCAGCCGGTAGCTCCAGGCGCAGGTGCACTGCCGTGGGTAAGCGCCAACAGGCAGTGCTGAAACTGCTGAGCTTAGGTGACAAGAGGCACACCGCCCAAGAGCTGTTACAGGGCATCACGGCGCAGACCGATCTTTGGCTGGCACTGCTGAAACTCAAAACAGGCATGGTTGTGTGTGACAACGGGCGTAACCTGGTGGCGGCTATGCAACTCGGCAGACTCACAATAGTTCCATGCCTGGCCCATGTGTTCAATCTTGTGGTTCAACGGTTCCTCAAGACCTACCCCAGTTTGTCTGAATTGCTCACCAAGGTGCGACGCATTTGTGCGCATTTCCGTAAGTCAACCACAGATGCTGCCACCCTCAGGGCAGTGCAACGGCACTTACAACTGCCAGCTCACCGACTGTTGTACGACGTGCCCACGCGATGGAATTCCACATTACACATGTTAGCCAGGGTTTACCAGCACCGCAGAGCCATTGTAGACTGCCAGATGACAACTTCCACGAGAACTGGTAGTCAGGTTAGTCAGCTTCCTCAAGTCTACAATGAGGAGTGGACGTGGATATCTGTCAGGTGTTAAGCCACTTTGATGAGTCAAAACAGATGGTCAGCAGCGATGCCGCCATTATCAGCGTCACCATCCCGCTGCTTTGGCTGCTGAAAAAGTCACTGCTCAGCATGAAGTCAGAGGCTTTGCGCTTGTCACAGGAGATGGGGGAAGAAGATACGTTGCTTGATAGCCAGAGCACCCTCAGGTCTGTTTCTCAGCGCGTATTGGAGGAGGAGGATGAGGAGGAAGAGGAGGAGACTGTTGGCGAGACTGAAGAGGGTACCTATGCTCATTCCTTCTTATCTGTTGAGCGTGTATGGGCTGAAGAGGAGGAGTTGGAGGAGGAGGAAATGGAGAGTCAGCCTACTGAGGAAAGGGAATTCTTGCGTGTTGGGACTCTTGTGCACATGGCTGACTTCATGTTAGGCTGCCTTTCCCATGACCCTCGCGTTAGAAACATTTTTGCCAACACCGATTACTGGGTGTTCACCCTCCTGGACCCCCGGTACAAGCAGAACTTTTCCACTCTCATTCCTGTAGAGGAAAGGAGTACGAGAGTGAATCAATATCAACAGGCCCTGGTGCACAAGCTGAAACTATCCTTCCCATCTAACACCGCTAGCGGCAGAGGACGTGGTTCTGTGGGCCAACTAGCGGGGGAGAGGAGGCGAGAAGGCAGCTTGTCAAGCGCTGGCAGGGGAACACTCTCCAAGGCCTTTGCCAGTTTTATGTCACCCCAGCAAGACTATGTCACCCGTCCCCAGTCTAGGCAGAGTAGGGGGGAGCTGTTCAGAAAGATGGTGAGGGAGTACGTAGCTGACATACCAACGTCCTGCCTGATCACTCTGCTCGATACAACTACTGGGTTGCGCTGGACACGTGGCTCGAACTGGCGCTGTACGCCTTGGAGGTGCTGGCCTGCCCTGCCGCTAGCGTGTTGTCAGAGCGGGTCTTCAGTGCAGCTGGTGGCATCATCACTGATAAGCGTACACGCCTGTCAACTGAGAGCGCTGACAGGCTGACCCTTATTAAAATGAAGAAAGCCTGGATTTCACCGGAATTCAAATCTCCACCGGAGGAAAGCAGCTCAACATGAAGATTCTTCATGTATCCTCTCCTCTCCTCCTCCTCCTCCTCCTTCTATTCTTACACAAACTCTGAGCCAACAGGCAATTTTTCAGAGGGCCAACTGGCTCTCTTTTCAAACAATGTTTAGGGAGGGCCACCTACAGGCCCTCTCTCCAATCAATTTTTTAGGAGCGTCAACTACAGACACTCAAACAATTTTTTAGCAGGGTCAACTACAGACACTCAAAAACAATTTTTTAGGAAGGTCAACTACAGACACTCAAAAACAATTTTTCAGGAGGGTCAACTACAGACACTCAAAAATTTTTTTTAGGAGAGTCAACTACAAACGGCCATTTGACTGCAATCTCAGTCTACCAAAGGCATTGGTGGTATCACCGCCATGCTGTGTCAGGCTACATTTTTGGGTGGTTCACCTGCTACGTCAGTCTAACTTGGTCACTCTGGGTTCACCGCCATGTTGTGTCAGGGTAAAATTTTATGTGCTTCACCTGCTACCTCAGTCTCACTTGGTCACTCTGTTGTCACCACCATGCTGTGTCAGGGTAAAATTTTATGTGCTTCACCTGCTAACTCAGTCTCACTTGGTCACTCTGTTGTCACCGCCATGCTGTGTCAGGGTAAATTTTTTGTGCTTCACCTGCTACCTCAGTCTCACTTGGTCACTCTGGGTTCACCGCCATGCTGTGTCAGGGTAAAATTTTATGTGCTTCACCTGCTAACTCAGTCTCACTTGGTCACTCTGTTGTCACCGCCATGCTGTGTCAGGGTAAAATTTTATGTGGTTCACCTGCTAACTCAGTCTCACTTGGTCACTCTGTTGTCACCGCCATGCTTTGTCAGGGTAAAATTTTATGTGCTTCACCTGCTAACTCAATCTCACTTGGTCACTCTGTTGTCACCGCCATGCTGTGTCAGGGTAAATTTTTTGTGCTTCACCTGCTACCTCAGTCTCACTTGGTCACTCTGGGTTCACCGCCATGCTGTGTCAGGGTAAAATTTTATGTGCTTCACCTGCTAACTCAGTCTCACTTGGTCACTCTGTTGTCACCGCCATGCTGTGTCAGGGTAAAATTTTATGTGCTTCACCTGCTAACTCAGTCTCACTTGGTCATTCTGTTGTCACCGCCATGCTGTGTCAGGGTAAAATTTTATGTGCTTCACCTGCTACCTCAGTCTCACTTGGTCACTCTGGGTTCACCGCCATGCTGTGTCAGGGTAAAATTTTATGTGCTTCACCTGCTAACTCAGTCTCACTTGGTCACTCTGTTGTCACCGCCATGCTGTGTCAGGGTAAAATTTTATGTGGTTCACCTGCTAACTCAGTCTCACTTGGTCACTCTGTTGTCACCGCCATGCTTTGTCAGGGTAAAATTTTATGTGCTTCACCTGCTAACTCAGTCTAACTTGGTCACTCTATTGTCACCGCCATGTTGTGTCAGGGTAAATGTTTGGGTGGCTCACCTGCTACCTCATCTAACTTGGTCACTTGGTGGTGTCACCGCCATGCTGTGTCAGGCTACATGCTTGGGTGGCTCACCTACTACCTCATCTAACTTGGTCACTTGGTGGTGTCACCGCCATGCTGTGTCAGGCTAAATGTTTGGGTGGCTCACCTGCTACCTCATCTAACTTGGGCACTTGGTGGTGTCACCGCCATGCTGTGTCAGGCTACATGTTTGGGTGGCACACCTGCTAACTCATCTAACTTGGTCACTTGGTGGTGTCACCGCCATGCTGTGTCAGGCTAAATGTTTGGGTGGCTCACCTGCTACCTCATCTAACTTGGTCACTTGTTGGTGTCACCGCCATGCTGTGTCAGGCTAAATGTTTGGGTGGCTCACCTGCTACCTCATCTAACTTGGTCACTTGGTGGTGTCACCGCCATGCTGTGTCAGGCTAAATTTTTGGGTGGCTCTCCTGCTATCTCATCTAACTTGGTCACTCTGTTGTCACCGCCATGCTGTGTCAGGCTAAATTTTTGCGTGGCTCACCTGCTACCTCATTTAACTTGGTCATTCTGTTGTCACCGCCATGCTGTGTCAGGCTAAATTTTTGGGTGGTTCAGCAGTCTAACCAAGCCACTCTGGGGTTCACCACCATGCTGTAAACTGCAATCTCAGTCTTAACAAGTCATCCTGGGTTTCACCCCCATGCTGTAAACTGCAATCTCAGTCAAACTATGTAATTTAGGGGTTCACCACCAAGGTGTGCCAGAATTCGACTCGAATAACGAGCACCTGAGCATTTTAGTGCTCGCTCATCTCTATTGATAACCTATCCTGAGGATACATCATCAATATCTAATTCCTGTAAAACTTTTTAATGATATTTAATATTAAGCACCATATTACAGTAATACTTTGCATTTACTCAATATTTCTCCAACCACTGGGTGTGTTTTGTACTGTAAAATGTATTATATTTCCTGCACTCAAAATAAGAGAAAACAAAAATATTACCTACAATATCATATGTTATTAAACACAGCGCATGTTTATAGCATATAACAGAATGTAATTGCGTAAATTAGACTATGTTTGACACAGTGCCAAATGTATGCTAGCCCTCAAGTAAAACGCTTGGAGGGACTATTTTAATATGTGCTCTACAACCAGTGTTATTTCTTTTTTACTGTACAGGGTTCTAATATAGTATGCCCGTTTGTATTTTTTTTTTAGAAGCCACCGGCCTCGAGGATTTTGATTTTTCACAGATCCACAGCTGTCAGCTTCATTCTACTGCAGATGTAAATTGTCCTTCTTTGAGGCACTAAAATTTGTTTTATCCCACTTGCATATAAGTCCTTGGAGAGCCATACTTTTGCCTAAATTCATAGATTAGAGTCACATTCCACATTGATTCAAGGCACTATACTTTCCTTGAATTGCTAATATCCAATAAAGCACAATTTCTCTAACATAATTAACATTACTTGAAATACTAGAAACAAAATGTTCACAGAACAAAAATATTGCAATTTTGTTGGTTAATATATATATATATATATATATATATATATATATATATATATATATTTTCACTACATACCTAATATGTTTATCTTTGTAATTGGTTGATACATTTCCAATTACTTTTCTATTGCATTACAGAGTTTTCAACAGAGATACTGTACATAAGTTTCAAATACAAAATGCTACAGTACATACACCCTTTTAATCTGTAGGTTTTGAGCTACTGATCTGATTATATGTTTCGTACTAGCTCATTGCATTCTGAAGCATAAATTGCTGCAAAATGGCTTGGACATGAAGGGGTTAATGAACAAGTTGTTCTGAATATAACATAGGACATTTTTTTTACAGAATTCCGCAGCAATGCTAAACCATTATTCATATCAATGTAATATCAACGCTATAGATTAATTTTCTCTCTCTCTCTGAGTAGGTCAGAAAAAAAATATAGGCGTCTGTTGAAATGCAAGGATTGTTTTGATTATTAAATGTATGAAATTGTTAAGAGACAGGTACTCAGAGTTTGGTTGTTTTTTAAGACATTCTCAAAAGGACAACTCCATAACTTTGTAGATAATTGTAAAATATTGTTGTGTTTTTCCGTATTTAATATCATACTTGTAATTTGTTTAGTGTGGACAAACAACATTTATTTGGAAAAAAAAATTATAGAAGGCAATTAATCTGATAAATATACATTTACTGCAAGTGTTGTCAGGTCACATTAATCCAAAGATTAGCTATGAGCTAAATGATGTTGAATCAAATTACCTTTATCATCTCGTAATTCACTGTCATAAACTGTTTCATTTAATTAGGGTAAGAATCATCTTTTTTTGCGCATAAATTTGAGACATTTTGATTCATAGTGCTGCAGTCATTGACACACTCTTGCCATTATGTAGAAAGAAGCAGAATATTTGATGTGGTGATAACAAAAATGCATTACAATGAAAAATAGTTTTATATATTAATGCAATAAGGTATTTTTATCCAAACTAATATATTTATCATGGTAGCTTTACAATACAAAATAATATCAGAGGGTATTCAGAAGAAATTTAAGATGTAAATCAAGAGCATAACCGAAATTCTTTGGACTCCATACCACATTCAGGAATGGGCAACGTACATTGTTGATAATAAACAGAACTGTAAGAATGCAAACAGCAAGATATATAGTAAGGGGCAGATTTATTGAGACTGGCATGTTTTATGCCAGTCTTAAAGGGGTTGTCCCACAAAAATATTCAGCACCTGGATCTGAATGATTTTGTAATTGCATGTAATTAAACATTTTGCATAGCCACTGAGTTATTCAAGAAAATGTATCTGTATAGCGCCACCTGCTGTTTGCTTTTTTTCTTATTTTTTTGACCTGCTCACTGAGAAGGCTGCACATGCTCAGTTTCATCTTTCAACTGCCTCCTGAGCTGTGATAGGGAGAGCTGAGACACACCCCCTGTGCTGCAGCAGAAACGACACTCCCCTTGAGCTGCCAGGCTGATATAAATCTAGCAGAGCAATAAATGGGAATAGCTCTGGATCCATGTGAAGTACAGGGCTGGTTCTAGGTTTGTTAGAAAGAGATTGTCATGTACTATATTATGTCCAAAAAATGCATTTTTTACATTAATCATGGGATGACCCCTTTAACCCCCTGTTTTTCCAGAGTCCAGCTCCAGCAGTGGGAAGAGTAGCTAACTGGAAGGGGGAGGGCTGCTTTTGATGCTGCTAACTCCTGAATGGTAACTCCTCTTAATAAATTGGGCTCATTTCATTCAGTGCAAATCAGTTTAACCACCTAACTGTTTTGCCTGAGTCCAGCGCAGGCAGTGTGATAAGTAACTACCTGGAGTGGGGAGGGCTGGTTTAGATGCCACTATCTCCTAAATGGCAGCAGCTAGAAACATGCAACTGGTCTTGTTTGAAAGCAGACATCCCAAGCGTTCAGACAATAAGTGAAAGTAAAAATAAAAAGTGAAAGTAAAAATAGGTTTTATCTATGATTATTCCTGACTTGATTTTTAACAGTGATTTCTCCTCTGTTGCTTGGACTTTAGCTGTCATTTTGGTCTTCAAGCCTATGAAAGCTTGGACTGTCAGCTTTCAAACAGGACCAGTTGCATGTTTCTAGCTGCTGCCATTTAGGAGATAGCGGCATCTAAAGCAGCCCTCCCCTCTCCAGGTAGCTACTTATCACACTCCCCGCGCTGGACTCAGGCAAAACAGTTAGGTGGTTAAACTGATTTGCACTGAATGAAATGAGCCCAATTTATTAAGAGGCTCATCCTGGTCCATCTTTGGCTGTCTTTAAACCAGAAATGAAATATATTCCTACTATGAGTAGAAGTAGCTTTTTGCCATTTTTGTACCCATTTCTGTCTGAAAACTTAATAAATATGTCAGAAAGATGCTAACCACACCCCTCCCTGTTAGCCCCAATTGTTACAGTGCTTTTGAATAGCTGCAATGGAGAGAAAAGTCACAAACTATACTGTAGTTTACATATAGTATGCCACAATATGTGACTTTTGTACGCCATAAAAGTTGTGCAAAAGGATTCATAAATGTATAGACATCAGCATGTCGCTGCCTTTTTGTTTTCCCACAATGACAAAACAATAACAAACAAGGCCAAGGTCATGGGATATAGGGTTGTTGAAGGGAGTTGGCCACCAGGAAATGTACTATTAAACCTGACACAATGCCTTGTATGACAATGTCAGGTAAATGAAATAAGCAGTTAAGTGCACCAAGGGTGGGTCTACTCACTCTTTGCTCACTTGCTCCTTCTGCTTCCTCTGCCTGCCCATCTCTCTACTTCTTGACTGACAGAGCCAGGCGAGATCACTGTGCAGGCCTAGTCAAATTCACTGTTAAACAATATGGTGTAGTGGGAAGCTGAATGAGGTGGAATTGGAAAAAAAAATGCAATATTTTTATGAACTTTTTTATGGCATTCCTTACCCAGTAAAACTGACCTGTTCCCTTCATTCTCAGTACGATTACCGTGGTACCACATTTATATAGTTTTGATGTGTTTTAATGCTAAAAAAAAGATGAAAAATTTGGAAACAATTATTATTTTTCTTTGTATCGCCATATTTTGACACCCCTCCCCCCCATAACTGTTTTAAATTTATCTCTATGGAGCTAATTGAGGGCTCATCTTTTGCAGGGTAACCTGAAGTTTTCATTTATACCATTTAAGAGTGTGTATGATTTTTGGATCACTTTTTAAACATTTTTTAAGGAGGCGAAGCAATGAAAAAACTATGAACTGGCCATTGTGATTTTTTTTTTGTTACAGCGTTCATCATACGGGATAAAAACATTTACAGTTTAATAGTATAGGCATTTTGGGATATGGTCACTGCACCTCTGTTAGTGAAGTTGCATTGGCAGAAAAGGCTTTAATTTTCACAGCCATATTGGATGTGCATCACCACTGATTGGCTTCTCAGAGGAGTCATGTTTTCTGGATGTAGGCATGTCAGGTGAGAAACATCAGAGAACAAGCATCCTGCAACCATTGCTGAAAGAACACAAGCTGGTGGTGGCAGCGTTATGGGCTGTGGAATATTTTCATGGCATTCTCCACTCATCCATGTGGAAGACACTCTCAACTGATTTCTGTGTGAATCCATCCTTGCAAATCAAGTACACCCATACATGCTATCAGCAAGAAATTGTGACATGTCTGACATTGATCGGAAGAGCATGATCAAGACTTCCAAGTACTACTCTGTCCTCTAATTCCCCAGACCTGAACCCAATTGAACATTTGTGGGACCACCTTGATCGTTGTGTTCGCTCTGTGGATCCTCTCCCTCCACCTTCCAGCAGCTGTGGGATGCCCTGCAGTCAACATGGCTCCTGATACCTTTGACATCCTACCAGGACCTTACTGAGTTAATCCCAGTTCATCTAGCTTCTGTCCATGCTGCACACGTCGGTTACTCTGGATATTAGCTGGTAGTCATATTCATATGACTCAACTGTGCCATAGAACACAGTAGTGATAGCTTTTATAGCATTGCTGATACCAAAATATCATATACTGTATTTTTAAAATTAGCTGAAAGAGTACTTGGATATACTGAACAGAAATCCTGTCTTTGCTTTGTTCTCTGAACTCAAGTCTTGGGTGGCCATACACATGGCATAGCTATTGCCTGCTCATTCAACCCCCAGCTATCTCTCTGGATTCTTGTATACACATGCATGCTTGTCATAGCATGTATTTATTAGTACAGGAAATTGGAAAAGCTGCTGCTGGTCCCCATTGGCAGTGATTTATCTCCCCAAGAGCAAAAGGATCAGACATTTTATTCAACTGCCCAGTCTTTATCTTCCCTGAAGCATTAGAAGAAAAGTAAGAGAAAAGAAAAACAAGGGGGCAGGGGCAATGAGGAAGATACAACAAAGGGTAGTGAAATTAGCCTTGCTCCATAATTTCTTTGTTCTTCAGAGCCCTGGAAAGGGATACCTCTAAAAGGTCTCTGCCCCAAATATTTGTAAAGCACCTTTTTTTCTAATATTTCAGTAACATAATTTGACCACATAATTTTTTTTGTTTAAAGTAGTACAATAATACATTTGTTCTTTATATTGTTCAATATGCTATATAAATACCTTATGGTGAACAATGTGCAGAGTAATACATATAAATATATATACATATATCTACTGTATACATGGGGGGAAACTTGAGGAGAGGTGATTAGGCAGCAGCCGCAGTGCTTGGCTCACTGCATCTTTAGAGGGGCTGTGGTCACTGGAGGGGCAATGATCTTTTATGCTCACATGTCCTGGGCAGCATCACTTTAATCTATCAGAGTGTCTCCATTAGTTTAAGATATCTGATCATGCTGCAGCTGCCCAGCACACATACAGTTCAGGGATTTGTTATTCTGCCGAACAGCGACAGTATGATCAGAAATATTAATATGACAGTAAAATAATAGTATATTAAATTATTTTACAATAACTTGACTGTGTAAATATATAAAAGTGACAAAAGTGACATTTTGATAATGTTTCAATGCCTTAAAATTGTAAGTATCAATATTTATGTATGGCACCCATTGTGTTTGTACATATTCTATATTCAGTCATAAATTGTCCTTTTTTTCTGTCTTCAGGGCTACAGCTACTCACAGAGGCCAGGTTATATTCAAAGATGCTCTAGCACAACAGTTATGTGAACAAGGAGGTAAGAAATTGTATGTATTAAAATTTTATGTATATGTTGTCTTTTTGCAGCATATATTCATTGTTGGGGATTTTTTATATTGATCAAAGACTGCTGTAGCACAGCTTTTTGTATATGCTCAAGGCACTTGTCCTCTCACAGTCATTGGATCAGTTACCTTTCATCTTTACTAATGAGGGACCAAGGGACTTCAGTTTTAAGGCTAATGGAAGACATGAATGTGTCAAGGAACAAATCAGGATGTACAAAATTATCCAGCACTCATTTCATGTCAAGTAATTTGAAATAGGTATTGTTAATACACTAATTACGCACTATTAATATGTAATATGGAGACCTCACTATAATCTATCTGTCTATATAAATATCTATCTATCTATGTATATCTATCTATCTATCTATCTATCTATCTCTGTATATCTATCTATCTATCGGCGGTGGCAGGAGAGTAAAGTAAAAATGGATCTTATTTACCCCATCCTGTTTAATTAACAAGTATTTGCAAATGTATACAGGCAATTGTGATTTCTTAAAAATAGAAATATAGTTAGTGAGCTATAATCAATTAATAGCCATGTTCCGGAATAGGACATATCATTTAAGAATCTTAAGAACCCCCTGATATTACTTAAATTGTCTAATGTTTAAGTACTTGTGAGAGTTAAATCATTCTTTTTATATAGTCTTGCTTCTGATACACTAGCCAATAGATTAACCACTCAGAAGCAGGCATTAAAGGGAGGTTTCAGGGGAATAATTTTATTTAAAAACAGTTTTGGATGAGTTAAAAAAATAAATCAATACTCACACTCACCAATCATCTGCCACTGTCTTTCCGAAGCTGCTCTGATACCTGCTGCTCTCCACTTCCTGCTCTTGAGCTCACAGACAGGAAATGGCTTGGGCTGCCTGCTCAGTCAATGTCTGCCTTCAGTGGGGACCCTCCTCAGCCAGTGATTGGCTAAGATGGCAGTCTAAGCTATTGCTATTTCTGTTGAGCCAGAGAGCAGGTAACAGAAAAAAGCAAGGTCCAGAGTAGCATTGGAACGGCAGAGATCAATTTATAAATTATTCCCCTGAAAAACCCCCTTTAAAAAAATAGCTACAGATTAAGTAAAGAGTTATCTCAGTTATACAAGGAATGCAAAAAAAAACTAACAAAAAAAACAACACATACGTACCATTGACAAATGCAATGGTACGTCATCTCTAATATTAAAGGGGTTGGCCACTTTCTGGTTACTGTTTGATATGATTATATGGCACTTACTAATATAGGCTTTGTTCCAATTCTGCACCATTTTTTAAATTTAAGGTATGCCCCTTGTTTACAGTGTGTTTTGTGCTGTACTCACAGTGGTCCTGTCCATAAGATGGCCGCTGAAGGAGGGTCATGTGATCCAGCAAATCCAGCAAATATGATGTCTCCATTCAATCACAATGTACCTGCACTAAACTTCCAACAGAACAAGTACACATGAAGTTTATTAGAATAGGGAATACACCACATGGAGGTGATATGCCTGGTCACATGACTCTCCATTTTATCGACAGGACCTCTATATGGACATGGCCTCTGTGAGAAACTTTGTAAACAAGGGACATACCTTAGAAAATATAGAAAATGGTACAGAATTGCAACAAAAGCTATATTAGTAAGTGACATATAATCATGATACACACAAATTGGTCAACAATAACCTGGAAGTGGCCAACCCCTTTAACGGTTACTTCCTATAACAAATGTGCATCACTTGCAGCCTTTCTTTCAAATGGTCACACACATTATGCGTCTTTCACATGGCAATATTTTGGTCTGTATTTTTAATCAGTATTTGTAAGATAAAACTAGGAGTGGAACCTACAGAGAGAAAGTACAGTACAGTACAATGTTTGCAATTTTCAATATACTTAGTTCACTAAGTTGAAATACACCTAAATCCGTGCTCATGCCAGGTCTAAAAAAGTTGGCGTGGTGTGGGCGTGGACGTAGACAGCCAGTATGCCCATCTCATTAACCATATTCTACGCCTGTTTCAGGCATAGAAAATGGTCTAAATGTAAGACAGCCTGCGCCTCTTCATAACTTTGGCAGTCCACCGCCAGCGATGGGGCTTTAGTAAGACTGGCACCTAAAATGCCGGTCTTCATAAATGTGCCCCTTAGTGTTTGACCGTTATCACGATCTCCACTTGTTGTCAGTGAACAGGGCCTCTCTTGTTCACATATACCTATATCCCTTACACATCCACTAAGCTCACAAGACGAGAAAGGTCAGATACACTGAAGGTGCTTTCACGTGTGCTGTTTTAATGCAGTTTTTTGATCCACTTCTTTTTAAGCCACAGCTAGTAAATTAAAAAAAGAGAGGTAGAATATTTCCTCAGTAATTTCTAGTTTGGGCTTAAAGCAAACACAGGTTGGGTTCACACTGATGAAAATAGATTAGTTAAAGGGGTTTTCTGAGATGGTAATACTGATGACCTATCCGATCAGCTGTTTGAGAAGGCAGCAGTGCTCACAGTAGCGCCTCAGCCGTCTTGCAGCTTTCTCTTGGCCAAGTGACAACACTTTCATCAGTTTCATGGCCTAGGTGCAGCTCAGCCCCACTGAAGTGAATGGTGCTGAGATGCAAAACAAGCACAGCCTCTATACAATGTACAGCGCTGTGCTTAGTAAACACAGAGAAGTCCGTGGTGTTGGACCTCTGCCGATCTGATACTTTTAAGCCCATAGAACTATGTACAGTACTTTTGAACACATCCTTAACAAGATGGACTGTGGCTGCTGTGTCCCTTGTATTGTTTCTCCATTTATTGTGTCTACTGTGCCCCCATGTTTTGGGTCCACTCTCCCCTTCAACTGTGCCTACTACCACCCTTGATCTATTGTGCCTGCTGTGCTTCGTTTGTACTTTGCCTACTGTGCCCCATATTATTGTTCCTGCTGCCTACATCTAAATATTCTCATCTATTGCTATGGTACTCTATCTTCTTGCATTGTCCAGCGAAATAAGGCTGTAAGTAGCACATTGTATCATTCATAGGTCCATAGCAACCCACGTAACCTGCCTCTATTGAGGGTACACCACTGGGAATGTATAGACAATACATATCAGTAATAAGTCTTTGTAATAAGTAATAAGGATGCTCACTGGCTGCCAACTTCCTTACTGCGCCTGAGCTGAATACTTAACAGCACGGCGCGAGATTTACCATGCACTCAGGGCCGCTACGCTGCCTGGCCCTGTCAATCAAGACTTGGAGGGCGGTGAATGAGGTGGGAGAACGGAGCCTCTAGGAGCAGGAGCAATGCCCCCCCCTGCTCCTAGAGGCTAATTAGCATATTATAAAAGTTACATTTATGGAGTAATGGGAGCATGGATAAAACTAGGAATAGTCTAGTTAGGTTCACATCGCTAATGTCAGACAGTTTAATTTAGGTATTTCTGGTGACAGAAACCCTTTAAAGGGGTTGTCCAAGTTATGAAAAAAAAATATATAGTATTTTAAATCTGATGGGCAGCAATGTATAACTAAGTTAAGCAAGTTTCAGGCAAAAAAAATCTATATTTCCTCATTTCTCTGGTTCTCTTCTGGCCTTTGTTTACCTGCAGTAATAACAATCTCTGCCCCTCCCCCACCCCCTGCTCTGCTCTGCAAGAGCTGCCCTGAGTGACTAGTGAATACTCAGCAGCATGTTGTCTGTGTAGGACTACAAGTCCCAGCTGTACAATGACACTGCTTATACACACATGATCTTCCCCCTACCTTCTTTGTTCTTTGCATCTCCTCCAGATCAGCTCCAGTCAGTTCTGTGTCTGTAGGGTGAGGAGGGCAGATCCTGTGTCTTTTTACATCTGCAGCTGCTGTTGTAAAGCCTTCAGTGTGTTCTGGCTGAAGGGGTTAATGTTTTATCTGAAAGAATCCAGGGAGAGAGCAGATAGCAGGAGCCCGACAGTGCAGGGGGGCATGGCCAGCACAGTGATGTCTTGTGTACAGACTGTTATCTGCCTGTGCACGAATACAAGATTAGCAAGATGGTAAGCTGACATCACAGGTCATGTGACCCTCATTGAAACCTGAGAAACCAGCAGCTTTAGAAGCAGAAAGTGTATGGAATGCTGTTGTATTTGACTAGTTAGAAACATACAAAGGACAAAAAAATAACTCGGACAACCCCTTTAAGCTATATAAACCAAAGCTATGGAGTCATGCACCCAATGATTCAAAATTCATAAAAGACTATAAACTGGTCTATAGAGGCATATGTAAGTTTGTAACTCAACATATTACTTTTTTTTCGTTTTAGCTCCAACAGAAGCACCTTTACGTCCAAATTTGGGTAAGTATTATTTAAAATTACCGTTTTCTGGAGATCAATATGCTGTACATACAGTATTTGATTATTTTTTTTTCTTCTGCATACTATTCATTGTACATTGGTCTGAGATTTCATCAGTTCTTTGTACGTAATCAAGTTTTCTCCTTGGCCCGAGCACTATTGTGAATTCACATATAACAAAAGAATAATGGGGTGACATTTTTCTTTCACATTGAACAAAACAGCCAACACACCAAATTCAGGCTGTCCTACTTTATTTTACCTCTTTATTCTATCATTTTGTTAAAGAGAAACAAAAACTCTATTTTTTATCAGAAATCAAGTGCTGTAATTTCCTTTTAATGCTCCTTAATACCTTTTTGTTCCTGCATTCATATAGTTATACGCAACAGAGCTTCATTGTATGGAAACGGTACCTACTCTGTACTGGCCACTGTTGTCTCCATTGTTTATAGTGCCAGCAGCTCAATTTGGAGAGACTTCATTGTGATTGGCACCTCTGTTATCATGTCTTACAAAATCAACCAATAATCCAGCTCACTGATCCGTAATCAGCATGCTGAGAGATGTAGGTTCACATCAAATCATAGAAAAAGAATGAGTTCCAGTTTCACGATGCTTGAAATCTCTCTTTTCCTGTTATCATGTCTTGTTATGGCAGAAACTTTTCTTAGGAGATCGCTGAACTAAGCCATAGGTGAAGTGTGTATGTCAAAATTCTACAGTAGTTCACGATCTAAATACATGTAGATTTTCCAAAATCAGATTATCTGCTTGTCCAGCAGCCCTCTACTCCATTCTAGAATTAAAGGGACACTTCCGTCAGAAACGAGTATTTTTATAACTTACTATTCATTAATTTCAACTAATTTTTTTAGACTTTTTGTCTTTTTTAATTTCAGCAATGTTATGCCATTAAATGAAAAATATTGTACTCCTGTAGCATTGATTCATAGAGATAAAAATTCTGAATGTCACAGTAAACTCACTTTACAACCCTGGAGTTACTGGAGCATCTGTAATGCCCTGTACTTGTACCTTGGGATTTACTTCTGGTGTATGCCTGTGATGTATTCCTGCTGTATAGGCATACAATGTGATACGTCACCCATATGCTCCCATTGTAGTTAAAATTAATAATGCATGGATTTTTTTACTGTCTAAGGTCTCATAAACACGAACGTATTTTCTTTCTGTGTTTGTTCTGTTTTTTTTTTTTGCGAACCTTATGCGGAACCATTAATTTCAATGGGTCCACAAAAAACACGGATGTTACTCCATGTGCATTCCGTTCCCGTATGTCCGTATTTTCGTTCCACAAAAAAATAGAACATGTCCTATTATTGTCCTCATTATGGACAAGGATAGGAGTGTTCTATTAGGGGACAGCTGTTCTATTCCGCAAAATACGAAATGCACATATTTTTTGTGGACTTTAAAATACATATGGTCGTGTGCATGAATCCTAACTTTGAATACTATGCTGTTCAATACCATGAAAAGCATTCCAACATGTACCAGCCCAACAGTGGCCAAAAGCAAACTCTTGGCCTCCATTGGGGAAATGGAGGGTCTGTAAATACGTTTCATGTACAATATGTACTGGAAGCTTTACTCAGTGTACTGTATATGCCAAACATAGGCTCCGTACATAACTGCCCTGATCCGAGCACTGGGAAAGCTGAGCTATAGCTACATCTCTCTAGTTTTTAGTGACTATTTGTAAAGCAGTGCCAATCCTGATCACTGTTTATATCACCCTAACAGTGTCTTGGCCTGCCTTCCCCTGCATGTGGATCGGGCTCTTGTAATTTATGCAAGACCTCACCTACAATGAGTTACACTGAATCGAATTAGAAGGGTATGTCAGGTGTAGCAGTGCTCGAAAAAAGGTTTGGCGGAAACAGCAGGTCCTTCAGGGAAGTTTTATTCCGGATGCTATGTTTAGGCCCAAGAGGCCTTTTTTAAGCAAGAGACGTCAACCCTGGAGACGTGCACCCGCAACCAAGTGAACCTGGCGTGCTGTCCTGCCCTAGGTGTAGCAGTGCTGTGATTATCAGATGTTGTAGTATGTCAGATATAGCAGTGATGAGCCTTCTGCAACACTTCTGCGTTTGACGGGACACAAACGAAGCACTGCCACATCTGGAATGTTAAACTCTGCTACATCTGACCAACGCAACCTTATTGCATCACTAGTATATCTGACAAGACACAATTTTGAGTAACATTTATCAGAGCTGGTTGTGTTTCCTGGGTTAAAGGGGTTTTGTGGTAATATAAATTTTTAAGCAAGTGCCCGCAACCTGCCACCGGATGCCTGCTGTAATGTCTGCGATAATGCTCATTGCAGACATTTAACCTCTCTGATGCTGTAGCCAATTGTGACCACAGGATCTGAATGTAAAGTGATCAGGTCTTTAAAGATGGTGCCGCTCATAGCCGCCGGGTGCCTGCTGTAATGTCTGCAATCAGTAATAATGATCATTGCAGACATTTAACTTCTCTGATGCTGTGGCCAATTGTGACCACAGGATCTGAATGTAAAGCGATCGGGTCTTTAAAGATGGTGTCGCTCATAGCCGCCGGGTGCCTGCTGTAATGTCTGCATTTAACCTCTCTGATGCTGTGGCTAATTGTAACCACAGGATCTGAATGCTGCAAACCTGGGATTGCTGCCCAAGCTGGAACACCCCCTCCCCCCATGGCGATCAGGGGCACTGTTGGTTGTTTCTAGTACCCTGTGTAAAGATTGCATGTTCAGGAGCACTGGGTGGGAGATTAAGAAAAGTTGAAAAAGTTAATAAAAGTTTTAAAAAATAGAAATATAACAATTCAAATCACCTCCTCCCCCATAATAAAAATAAATAAACATATAAATAAGGATAGTAGACATCGCCATGTCCCAAAATGGCCAAACTTTTTAAAATATGATGTATTAGCGTTAATGGTGAACGCTGTACTGGAAAAAAAAATGTAATATAAAGTGATGAAAAAGAACACACATGCCAAAATAGGATTTAAATAAACTACAGCCCACCCCACAAAAATGAGCTCCCACACAGCTCTGTAGATGGAAATATAAAAAAGTTATAGGTGTCAGACTATGGAGATATAGCGTTTTTTTTTTTCAGTATTAAAATACAAGAAAAAATATAAATGTACTATCGCTGTAATTGTACTGACTGGGGAATGGAGTAGGTCAGTTTTATTCAATAGGGGACGCTTTTAAAATGAAACCCATAAAACTGTACTTTCCAGGTTCCCAATATGTATGCTATACTAAGTGGTGCCTTTACAAAGTACAACTTGTTCTGCAAAAAGAAGCCCTCATACAGCTATGTGAACAGAAAAATAAAAAAGTTATGGCTGTGGGAAGGCAGGGAGTGAAAAACAAAAGCACAAAAATGGAAAATCAGGGCTAAAATGGTTAAAGTAGCAAAGATGTAGCGGTGTTGAGTCTGTCAGGTTTAGCTGGATTTAGTATGTTGATATAGCCATTTTTACTGTGTTTTTGGCACCATTTCTAGGTACGTGAAATTTATTGATTCATTTTTTTGTGAACTTCTGAATTTGCTTTTTCAATATTAAAGAAAAAAAAGGAAGTGTAAAAAAGTACAAAATAAAAGGAAGAACCATGGGAGGTCTGGGAAGCATAGTGTCCAAATTATATATAAACTGTGATGTACAATATTTTTAACCCCTTAAAACGAGCATTCACTTGAATGGGGCTGAGCTGCACCTAGGCCATGTGACTGAAGAAGTTAACGTCACTGGCCTAGGAAAAGCTGAGAGAAGGCCGCGGCACTCACGGGAGCGCCGGTGCCTTCTCAAACAGCTGATCGGCGGGGGTCCCGGGTCCTGAGGATAGGTCATCTGTCTTAAATACACACAGAGAGAACATTAAAGGGCTTTTTCTGTGCCCCATAAAAAAGCCACACACCTGTCTGTGGTCTTTCTATTCCTCGCTGCTCTTGTTCCTTGCAGGAGCAGAAAGTGTCTTGGTCCCATTACTGCTGCATCAATCACAAGCCTCAATCTATTTGAACGATATGTCACATCAATTTTCTGACCTATTGAATTTACTTTTTATATAAAAAAGAGAACTAGTAATTTAAAATGCAGTTGTGACATATTGCATGTTCATATGTAAAAAGTGATTCTAGTTTTCCTTTAAATAGTTGTTCACCAGCGCTTGCATTCAGTTTTTATTTCCAGTGGTACAGTGGTTTTGCTGATATGAAGAATAATGTATATAAAGAAGTTTATTATATTTTGACTACAGTGTATTAAGCTGTCCTTAACATATTTCTTTTTTTACTTTTTAAGCAAACTGCAGGAAAATTGGCAAAATCATATCAGACATATTGATTTCTTGTCCTCCAAATGCCAGTTTCCAAGGTGGTTTGTTCACTGTACGTCCTTAGCACAGCTGGCAATGACAAATAATGCTGTGTGTTACTTGCAGAGAAAGTAGCTAAAATGTAACATCAAGCTTAAAAAGGACCTTTCACCGCTCCTGACATGCCTGTTTTAATAGCTTCATGCATTTCCCGTGTAATAACAAATCTTGAGCATCTATTCTTATGGCTCTATGTTGTGCCATTCCTTTATTATTTCTACTAGAAGTTATGAATGTATTGCCAGCAGTCTGCAGTAAGGTTACAGAGGGGAGGTAACCAGTTAGTGCCACTGACAATGGCAGCACTGATTGGATAGGGTGAGTCTGTGCAGGTACACACCCCCAACTGGTTACCACCCCTCGTTACCCTTACTGCAGACTGCTAGCAATTCATTCATAACTTCTAGTAGAAATAATAAAGGAATGGCACAACATAGAGACATAAGAATAGATGCTCCAGAATTGTTATTACATGGGGGATGCATGAAGCTATTAAAACAGGCATGTCAGGAGGGGTGAAAGGTCCTCATTAACATCACTTTCTGTGCTAACAGTAGTGTGTGCAGAGTGCATTCAGAGAATGGGCAGGACAAGTCATTTGGTCCAGCTTCATCCAGTATCCCCAAAAAGAAGAATTAGTTCTGGCAACTTCTTTTGTACATCCCAGTAGCATGCAGCATTATTTGTTATTACTTCCAGTTGAGAGAAGAGCCTATAGTATACAGAGCACCTTGGTGTAGCATAAAATACAGTAAATAATGCTTCTGGTATGTTGACTTAGCCTACTTGGTCCTTTTTACTAATAATGACAATTGCCTATTGTTTCAATTTAAAGATAGGTGCTGTTTGTATATACTGTATAACATAGGAAGTGCATTAACTATATATTTTTATATAATGTTTCTTTTTCAGCTGAAATTCATAGCGAAAGTATTATTTTGAGAGATGATTTTGATTCCTACAAGCAGCAGGAATTGAACCCTAATATTTGGTAGGTGTGGCATCTATTATTTAGACATTTGTGTAATATTTCTGTGTTTTATTGTAGATATGAGTGACTTTAATTGGTCACAGTTTGTATAATAATAAAGTGCTGAAATACCAAAACATTCCTGAATGGAGGATTTACTTGGAAGTACTCAGAAAAGACATACTTTGCTTCCTACATTACGTAGGTTCCTTGGTGTTGGTAAAATGAGAGGCAAACCACCTGAATGGAAAATATATGAGACCAACTAACAGTGTCATAAATAATACACTACATTTATGGTACACTTTGTAAGATTTTCATTAAAAGTTGGGTACACCTTTGGTTCAAATTAGAGTTGAGCGAAGCGAGCTTCGGATGCTTAATCCGAAGTCGCTTCGTCCAAAACTTCGGAATAATACTGTAAGGAGATTAGAATGTATGGGCTCCGATGAGCTGAAGGAAGTTATTCGCGTGTGTCTACATTGAATAACTTCGTTAATTGATTTTTAAAGTGGAAAACCCCTAAAACTTGGTACTAGTCGGAACTGAAGCTGAGTTCGGTTTCAAGTTTTAATGTGGTTTTGCACTTTAAAAATCAATTACCGAAGTTATTCAACGCAGTCATGCACAACTTCATGAATAACTTACTTCAGCTCATGGGAGCCCATACATTCTAATACTGTACGGAGACGAATAAGTTTTGAATGAAGTGACTTCAGATTAAGCATCTGAAGCTCGCTTCGCTCAACTCTAGTTCTAATGCATCCAGTGTGAAAATGAATTAACTTAGCAAATATTGTGCAATAAAAATGTAATTTAGTGTTTACAGCTCCTATGCAGATCTATATGTCTCTATATTAACAGATAACAAGCAAACTCTGGGACTTCAGTCATTCTCCCATCCATCTGCCCCTTACTTCTTGGCAGCATACCAAAAGTGTATTAGCAAGACAGAGGACAGATGAAAGGGAGTTTGATTGCAGAACCAGACTCCACATAATTTGTTTGTGGTTATGCATATTTTGCATGAAAAGGCTCTAAAAGCTGCTAAGCCAAAACAATGAATTTGGAATTGTACCTGGAATAAAAGATCACCAAGGTCATAAATGGGAGTGCTGTCTCCATCTGCTCATTAATTTGGATGCATGTAAAAGCCGACGGGTGAGAGTTGGCAGGGCAGAGAGGGCAGACAGGCTGAAGCTCCATTAGATATGAGAACATGGAGACTTTGCAGTGTGAGGGTATAGCATCTGTATCACTGATCTATTACTTGATGCCTTTACACATCACTCAGAACAGTTACTTAGAGCAGTGCAGTGTGATAAGACTGCAACCCTTCTGCACTGCAAAGCCAAACATGATGGAAAATCTAAGATTTATTAGGAAAACCATAAGGGTAAGAATACACAAGAGCCTCTATCTTATTCATTAATAATGGCCTATCCTGCACTATATATGCAAAAAAAAACCCTGGAGTGCTTCCTTAACATGTCATTTTTACCACAACATAGTGAAAACAAACCCCTCGAAAAAGTGGCAAATTGCATTGTTGCCCCAAAAATGTTTATTGCATATGTTATGCAAACAGTATAAATGCTCCTAAATCGTGGAATAAAGAAAAATACAACTCATTCCGCATAAAAATAACCTTATATGGCTATGTGAAAGGAAAATGTAAAAAATTATTGCTTTTGAGATGATTTTCATGTCAGTATTTTCCCCTTTTTCAGTATCACTGCATCCTAGCAGGATGTTCACATGTAGAACTTCCTCTATTCATTAGCTTACTGATGGGTTTTGTAACCAAACATTTGATCTGTAATGTTTCTCAGGGTTTGCTCCACCTGCCACACTCTTCTCTCTGAAGGTGTCACCTCCTTACAACTCCCCTCTCCATTTTAGCTAGTAACAAAACTCCAGGCAGCACTCTGTGTATGATCCTTTATTGTTCCCAATGCAACATTTCGGTTCAGTGTGAGCATTTCTCAAGCATCTTCATCTCAGCTAGGTGGAGCAAGCACTGTGAAACATTACAGAGTATCAAAGGACATTCTGCTTCACCTGAGAGAGTAAATGTCTAGGACTGGAGTTATTGTCAGTGTGGGCTGGCGTTAGCTGTATTCAGGGGCGGACTGGGAACTTAAAGTGGCCCTGGAAAAAATACTAAAAGTAGTTGGGTCCAAATTGATGGAAGGCACATTATACCACCCTAACAGAGCCAAATGTCACAGAAAAATACTGCCAGCAGCACAAAATACATCCCTAAAAACTTCCACTGGCCAGATATGAAGAGGGCTCAGGTGGCCCCCTGTGCATCTGCCCACCGGTATATTTCCGTGTAAGGTCTATGGCCAATCAGACTAGTTCATTCATTCCCCACATGTAAATTAAGTTCATGAGTGTCATTTTGCGTTCAAGGGGTTGTCTGAGTTATTAAATAAAATATATAACACTGTAAATCTGATGGTCAGCAATATATAACTAAGCTAAGCAAGTTTTAGGCAAAAAAAACCTTCTATTTCCACATTTCCCGGGTTCTCTTCTGGCCCTTTGTTTACATGCAGTAATAACAATCTCCTGCAGCACTAAGCATAGGACATGCAGATCGATGTACCAACATATGAAACATATGTAATGGAGAGGCGGTAAAAATCATACATTTACCACATCCTCATCAAACATTTGATCCATGGAGGTGCTGAGAATTGGACCCCCCCTCTACTCATTATCAATACCCTGATCTCAAAAAACCCTTTTTAGGATGTATTTCTAAACACAATGTCCCATATTTACTAATGTGAGTGCTCCTAAATTCTGGTATAAATTGTACCAAAGTGTGGAGCACTTTGGCACATCTAGGTTTAGAGAAATAATCTGATTCTGCATCTAGCCCCAAAAAGGGCATGGCTTAGTAATAAGTGGACGTGGCCTCACATGAAATAGGCATGGCCTAATGCACAACATTTAGCACCACAGTTCTGTTGTAAAATTATGTCTCAGTCAAACTAAGCACCTAGCCCTGCACCATGTTTATCTTTGTGTCTGAGCCACTGTGATAAATCTGGTACATGTTTACACCATCTATAGGATTAGTAAACCTGCTCCATTATATCTGTAAAGTGTGTCAGTCAGCAACCGATTAGAAGCATTTATATATTTAAATTTTATGTCTACATTACATCATTGAGAATAAAGAAAATATAAAATAAAGAAAAACAACTTTTTATACCTTTTTAAAGAAAACAAAACTGGAGAACTACGTTGCAGAGACTTTCTTTAGTGTGCTTATTATTAGAATGAAGTGAAGCAGTAAGAAAATCTGAGAAATAACAGATGTTTCCCTTTCAATAAATTGTTTGGTGAGGTGAACTGGGCAGGAATATCATCCGGTAAATGATTGGAAATGTAGTGTCTTTTCATACCTACAAAGATAATAAACATGATATGTGTTAATAGATTCAGTGACATTGTGACTTACAGATAAAGTATACCCTGGAATAATTATCCCATCTGGTGCCAGGAACTACTCAGCACATGAGAGAATGCAGGAAAAATCTGGGTCCAGAGCACAGTGAATAATAATTGAGGGTGTACTCACCATGAAAACGTGCTGATTACTTGTTGATGTTACAGTTTGTCTCTCTATCTTCCAAAGTGCCTGGAAAATTTTATATATGTCCCAAAATACTTTCAAATACAGTGGTCAGATATATTACTAAATGGGCCAGACTTATGATAGGTTGTAAGATGGTTAAAGATGTTTCCACAAGGAAATGGGACTAAGCGTGGGCTCCAGGTGGCCAGACGGAAACAACCTAGTGGACAGAAGCTCCACTGTTTCCATAACTCCCAGTGTAGTGAATGGGAGCTATGCAGACAGCATAGCAGGACAATGTACACGGGGAGCCATTTATATGGATACACCTAAATAAAATGGGAATGGTTGGTGATATTAACTTCCTGTTTGTGGCACATTAGTATATGGGAGGGGGAAAACTTTTCAAGATGGGTGGTGACCATGGTGGCCATTTTGAAGTCGGGCATTTTGGATCTAACTTTAGTTTTTTCAATGGGAAGAGGGTCATGTGACACATCAAACTTATTGACAATTTCACAAGAAAAACAATGCTTGGTTTTAACGTAACTTTATTCTTTCATGATTATTTACAAGTTTCTGACCACTTATAAAATGTGTTCAAAGTGAGAATTTCACAAGAAAATGGTGTGCTTGGTTTTGTCTATGCTGTGAATATACGAGATGTGCAGCATCTGAAACTACGGATACTGGAAGCCTGTGCTAGCATTTCTTCTGCGATGTTGCTATCAGTGTGTGAAGAGTGGGAGAAGAGGGTTGCATTGACAATCCAACACAATGGGCAGCACTTTGAACACATTTTATAAGTGGTCAGAAACTTGTAAATAATCATGAAAGAATAAAGTTACGTTAAAACCAAGCATTGTTTTTCTTGTGAAATTGTCAATAAGTTTGATGTGTCACATGACCCATTTCCCATTGAAAAAACTAAAGTTGGATCCAAAATTGCCGACTTCAAAATGGCCACCCTGGTCACCACCCATCTTGAAAAGTGTTTCCCCTCCCATATACTAATGTGCCACAAACAGGAAGTTAATATCACCAACCATTCCCATTTTATTTAGGTGTATCCATATAAATGGCCCACCCTGTACACTGCTTCTGTAACTCCTGGATTTATGGAAGCAGCAGTAAGGACAGACCCTTTAAGACAGTAGTTATATTTCTTTTTTTTAAAGATCTTTAATTCAGAAATTTTTGTGCAAATCATCACATTTAGGCCACACCCCATTTCCCAATAAGCCACTTTTACGGACAGTGAGTGTAGAACCACTTCGCTAACCAGTTTGATTTTGGGCATTATCCTGGCAACCCACTGGTTCTCCCCCTGGAACCCCTAGACAGGGATTTGATCTTCATTTCAGAGCAGCCCCTAGGCCACCACCTCTTGGAATAGTCCCAGTGTGGTTGTCTGCTGACTCACGGAGATCCGGTACAGTGTGAAGCATTGAGGGGTCAGGCAATATTCATAGTTAGTAAACAGGCAGAGGTCAGGGAAGGCAGATGTCATGCAAATTCTTGAAACTAGTTCAGGGCAGGCAGCAAAGGATCTCTCCTTAGGACCAAAGCCCTTCCAGTCCACCAAGAAACTTACTCAAAATGTCCTTCACTTCATAGACCTCTTCAGAACTGACAGGGTAGGCAGCAGGAGTTGGACCTCTGGAATATCGGTTAAAGATTGCTGGCTTGAGAGACATGAAATGAATTAAAGAGAGGTCGTGTGAATGGAGCCTTATTCTCCTGCCAAATCTGAGAAAAATTTTCAACAGTCAGCTGCCAGTGCCCCAGAAGAAACAGACACATGAAAAGGAACACCAGTTGACAACCATACACAATGCTCTAGAAGCAGAGTTGGGATGCCTTAGAACAGGGTTCCTCAACTCCAGTCCTCAGGGCCCACCTGTCGATCATGTTTTCAGGATTTCCTTAGTATTGAGCAGCTGATTAGTGTCAGTGCATCAGGACTTGTCACAGGTATTCATTCTGTGGGATATTCTGAAATCCTGACCAGTAGATGGGCCCTGAGGACTGGAGTTGAGGAACACTGCCTTAGAAGGAAGCGCAGGCCATGGCCTGCAGCATAAGACTTCATGAGACGCTGGCAGTTGGGCAGCTGGTGGGCAGAGGAGGGAAAATGGCTGCTGACCACCACCACAGAAGAAGTTGGGGTAGTCGTGTGGCCAGTACCAGCTTGGGGGAATGGATCAGTGATGGATATGGGCCGCCTAGTGCACCAGCCACACTCCTTTTACACCCATGATGGTTTATCAAACACTAGATGTGACTTTTTCCACCAAATTGCATCAAAGTGAACACAAATTTTAGACCAATTCAAGGCATAGAGTCAATAGTGAATCTGGACTAGTGTTTTAAAGAGTTGTTCATGCCACTTTCATTGGCATTTTCATAGCATTTATGTTTTCAAAATGCTATGGGCAGATATTAATAGTCTATTATATTGAAAAGTGTACATACACATCATTTTGTTTTTTTTGCAGTTTTTGTTGTGCTTTTTGGGGTTGGGATTCAAAACATGGTTTCGGTACTACATTTTTAGCATTTTTCATAGGCTTCTGTAGATGCTTCACAAATGGCAAAAAAATAAAAATATACAAAAAAATAAACAGCGAAAAGTACGCCATTAAAAATGCATTAAACAAATATTTTAACAGCATTTTTTGAAAGGGGTAAAGTGTTCAGGGCTTCTTCACAAAGCTTGTTTTCTGTATTTTAAAATAAATGAAAAATGTCATGTTTTAATTGCCTTTTTATAAGTGTTTTGGGTGTTTATATTTTTTAAGATGAATTCTTTTTTTTAAAGGGGTTATCTGGGCTTTTAATATTGATGGCCTATCCTCAGGATAGGTCATCAATTGCAGTCTCTCTTCCTGCTCTGCTGCTGGGATAAATATGTTTTATATTTAAGCATTTTGGGATGCAGTGATGCCTATAATCTTTTTAATTGTTATTGTTTATTTATATTATAGGGAAAGGGGGTGATTAGAATGTTTATATATTGCTATTTTCTATTATTTTATTTAGGCCTCCAAGGGGACCTCAACATGCACTTGTCAGATTTCCGTTTCTATTCAATAATTTAATGCATTACTGAATAGAAAATTCAGTATATTCCTATGTAGTGCTGCCACCTGCAGGCGTACATTGGAATATACCTGTGATAGGCATCAGAGCCTCTAGTATGCTCCGGCCTTCCCTCATCGCTGCGTTGGTACAAGGTTTTCTGCTCTCAGATGCCATGGTCACATTTGTCCTCAACAACAGAGGGGTGGAATGTCTGCAATCAGCGTTATCGCAGATCACAGACATTAGCCTCAGGTGTCTGCTGTGTGAAACAGCAGGCACCCAGTGACTGTGGCACCCCTTCCACTTCTGGAAAAGGGTTAAATATAGATAGTGATATGGAAAATGAAAAACCTCACCAAACATCACCAAAAACATAATTTAAACAATAGATAATTTCTGATTATACATTCCCTTTAAAATATCATAATGCCATCCACCCTAGAGACACGGGGAGGGTAGTATAGAAGGACTTCATAAAAAGGAGAATTTCATACATTTTGTTCTGAGTTTTCCTTTAGCCAAGGTGAAAATTAAATTATGCTTGATTTTTTTTTATTATGCAGGATACCATGCAAAAACTGTGAAGTTGGAGAGCTGTGTGGCATAATTATGCATGGAAGTGCTGTCACATTTTGTGATCCATATGGTCCAAGAGAGATCGTAAGTTAATGTTCCAACCTAGGTGTCAAATTATTTAAATTGTTTTGCTTTTGCTTCATTATGTTTTCTTTACTGCTTCCTCTGCATTTCATTACCAATTTTATGTTGGAAATACAAGTAATGTTTTTTTAAGCATATCTTGGTACGAGAACAAAGGATCAGCCCAGAAATTGCTCAATTTTGCCATTGTGTGTTAGATGACGATGATAATCAGATGACAATCTGGCAGCGTAATTAGCATTTTAAGAGTCAGAAATTCATGTTTTTAGAGTACACTCACACAAGATGCAATTTCAGTGAAAAATGAGTTGCACTGTATGTGGATATGAAACAGACTTTACCCTGTGCATTACAGAGCAGTTAATCCATGGTAGTAGTCTGCAGTACCATGTCAGTTTTCATTGATTTTTATGCAGCATGTGGATGAGATTAGTTCAGCCACTTTGCAGCTACTGTAAAATGTTTAGGATTTTCCACCTGTAATTCCTAATTGTACAGTATATACCCTGTGAGGCGTACTTAAATATAAAATACAGTGCCTTGCACAAGTATTCCGTCCTTGGTGTTTTTTTTTTTACTATTTTGCATTAAACCTGGAATTAAAATTTTGATACAGCAGACACCCACTTGCTGTGACTCTTATCCGAGTCACTTAACTCTTTAGATGCCTCCAGACAGAAGGGGCCTACTCTTTCCCCCGATCGGAGTTCCTGTGATCTGTTGCTATCACATACTGTGGGGTTGTGATGGCTCCCAGGCCTGTCATGGTAAGTTGCCTGCAAAGCCATGCCTGTGGCACAGCTTAACAGGCAGCCAGTAAAAATTCAACTTGGTCCACAAAAATGAGTCCACAGATCATTATGTGAACCGAAAATTTTAAAATTTGTGGTTCTTGGATGGGAGGAAGGAATAAACAAAAACACAACAAAAACTGGCCCTTAAGGGGTTAATAAATAAATAATTAAATATAAATTGAAAAGTTGTGGGTTCTTAGGTATTCATCCCTTTGCTATGAAACTCCAACATCACAAAGTTAATTGAAAAATGTTCCCCAGTGTGCAAAGTGTCCTATGATCTGTCACATGATGTGAGTATACATACACCTGTTCTGAAAGGCCCCCAAGTCTGCAGCACTACTAGTCAAGCAAAATGAAGGCTATAGGGTTTTCCAAACAGGTATAGCTCAGGGTTTAGTTACAATATCCAAACTTTGAACATCCCACAGTGCACCATTAAATCCAGTATAACAAAATGAAAATTATGGAAAACCTGACAAAATAACTACCACATCACAGACTAGGAACACTGGAGCACCAATTAGACATGGGAGTATCTGTCCATAGGGCCAATCCAGAGTGAGGCTTTATGGAAGAGTGACCAAAAATTAGCATTGCTTAATCCTTCTAGATTTTCACTGTACATGTCTAACATGGCTGACAGGGAGTTCCGTACCCACATAGTACATGTAAATTTTTATCTTAATTTTTTTCTTTCTCCTAAATTTTATCTGAAATTTATTGCAGCCCCATCACATGTAAAATCACTACGTACACACTCTTGTAAATAAATAACACTTTACACATGTTGAATCACACACATTACATATCCGAATAAAAATGTTCCGTTCATCCCAAAGGATGTATTCAGCTAAGGAGGCATACGCCATTATTGCCTCTGATACTAATATGGCCAGCAAGGGAGAAGACATTCCTCTACTCCTCTTCCTCCTCCTCCTAATCATCCAGTGAAGAGAAACGTTCAAAAAAGTGCCCCAGAACAACAGCTGAGCCAACCTCCCCACCCCATGAGGATTAAAAGCCTCAAATTCCTGATTTTGTGGGCAGCTCAGTAATCTAGGCTGTAGAGCTTGGTGCTCGTTCGAGTATTAGGGTACTCGTAAGTGCTCGCTGCTCGGACGAGTATCTCGCCATGCTGAAGGAAATGGCAACTTCCGCATCGTGCTTTTTTGGCGCCTATAAACACAGCCAATCACAAGCCAGGAGAATCTACGGTACACCCAGCATCACGTGGGGCCCTTACATGTCGATAGCAGGGGTTGGCTGGCCTGATCAGGTGACCCTGGAATATACTAGTGACTGGCCGCGGTGCTCGGCTCAGATGCCGTCTGGATGTCTTTAGGGATAGAGCTGCTGCCTTTCAGGGAGAGTGTTAGGGCCTGCATTTAGTTCTCTGTTAGGCAGGAATAACCCACAAAGAACCCAACAGCCCTTCTAAGGGCTAGAAGACATTTTTTTTGTCTCCTGGCTTGGCTTGCTGGCACTAGTAGTGCAGCTATTGCCATATATAACCCCCTTTTTTATGTTATATCTCAGTGATACAAATCCATTGCACACAGCAGTGTAGAACCATTCTGTGTGTCACAGTTCAGTACACTCACTATTTTCTGTCCAGGTGACACTTTCTGTACGTCACAGAATAGAACCAAGTCATTTGCTACCTGTCACGTATACAGCTTGATCCTTAAAATCTCTGTGCGACATTTGTCTGGGTCGCAGTCTAAATAGCCACCGTCAGTAGGGTGTCAGTCAGCTCTACCATAGTTTCTGCACGTCACGTTCCAAAAAAAACAAAAATCCAAAACAAAATATACAAAAAAAATTAGTTTTTTTGTTGTTTTAGCTCAGTGATACAAATCCATTTCACACAGCTGCGTGTAACCTTTCTGTGTGTCACGGTTCAGCACACTCACTCCAATCCGTATATTCTGTCCAGGTGACACTTTCTGTACGTCACAGAATACAACCAAGTCATTTGCTACCTGTCACGTATATAGATTGATCCTAAAAATCTCTGTGTGACATGTGTCTGGGTCGCAGTCTAAATAGCCACCGTCAGTAGGGTGTCAGTCAGCTCTACCATAGTTTCTGCACGTCACGTTCCAAAAAAAACAAAAATCCAAAACAAAATATACAAAAAAAATTAGTTTTTTTGTTGTTTTAGCTCAGTGATACAAATCCATTTCACACAGCTGTCAGTCAGCTCTACCATAGTTTCTGCACGTCACATTCCAAAAAAAACAAAACAAAAAAAAATATAAAAAAAAATATATAAAAAAAAATAGTTTTTTTGTTGTTTTAGCTCAGTGATACAAATCCATTTCACACAGCTGCGTGTAACCTTTCTGTGTGTCACAGTTCAGCACACTCACTCCAATCCATATATTCTGTCCAGGTGACACTTTCTGTACATCACAGAATGCAACCAATTCAACCAGTCATTTCCTGTCACGTATATAGATTGATCCTAAAAATCTCTGTGCGACATTTGTCTGGGTCGCAGTCTAAATAGCCACCGTCAGTAGGGTGTCAGTCAGCTCTACGATAGTTTCTGCACGTCACGTTCCAAAAAAAACAAAACAAAAAAAAAATATAAAAAAAAAATAATTAGTTTTTTAGTTGTTTTAGCTTAGTGATACAAATCCATTTCACACAGCTGCGTGTAACCTTTCTGTGTGTCACAGTTCAGCACACTCACTCCAATCCATATATTCTGTCCAGGTGACACTTTCTGTACGTCACAGAATACAACCAAGTCATTTGCTACCTGTCACGTATATAGATTGATCCTAAAAATCTCTGTGCAACATTTGTCTGGGTTGCACTCTAAATAGCCACCGTCAGTAGGGTGTCAGTCAGTTCTACGATAGTTTCTACACATCACGTTCCAAAAAAAACTAAACTAAAAAAAAAAATATAAAAAAAAATTTGTTTTTTTTGTTGTTTTAGCTCAGTGATACAAATCCATTTCACACAGCTGCGTGTAACCTTTCTGTGTGTCACAGTTCAGCACACTCGCTCCAATCCGTATATTCTGTCCAGGTGACACTTTCTGTATGTCACAGAATACAACCAAGTCATTTGCTACCTGTCACGTATATATATTGATCCTAAAAATCTCTGTGCGACATTTGTCTGGGTCGCAGTCTAAATAGCCACCGTCAGTAGGGTGTCAGTCAGCTCTACGATAGTTTCTGCACGTCACGTTCCAAAAAAAACAAAACTAAATAAAAATATATAAAAAAAATATATAAAAATAATTAGTTGTATTTGTTGTTTTAGCTGAGTAATACAAATCCATTTCACACAGCTGCGTGTAACCTTTCTGTGTGTCACAGTTCAGCACACTCACTCCAATCCGTGTATTCTGTCCAGGTGACACTTTCTGTACGTCACTTAATTAAACCAGACTGAACAAGTTTGTGGGTTTCAGTACACCAGGCCCGTTTATTTATTTTTTTTTATATTATACACTTATATACAGAAAATGTTCAACCCCAGGGCTAAGGGTCGAGGACGAGGGCGTGGGCATTCAATTACTGCAGGGGGCAGAGGCCGTGGTCCTGGGCAGGGTGAGACAGTACCTGCTGATGAGGGAGCTGTGGAACGCAACAGAGCTACGCTCCCTAGCTTCATGTCTCAACTTACAGGGACTTGTGGTAGAGGACTGTTGAAACCACAACAGTGCGAACAGCTGATCTCGTGGATTGCGGACAATGCTTCAAGTAATTTGTCCACCAGTCAGTCTTCCACGCAGTCCACCCACGTTACCCAAGGGAGCACTCCTCTGGCTCCTCCACCTCAACCTCCTATCCCCCAGTCTGCCCCCTCCTAGGAAAATTTGGAATGCGATCCGGCATACTCTCAGGAACTGTTTTCTGGACCCTTCCCAGAGTCACAAACCACTTCTCAGGTTGCTGCTGACCTCGTTCCCGATGCCCAAGTTTTCCAACTGTCGCAGTCTGTGGGTGATGATGATGATGACAATGTTGAGTTAGTGGAAGAAGTTTGTAAAGAGGTGTCGGACGATGAGGAGACATGGTTGTCAGACAGTGGTGAAGTTGTTGTTAGGGTAGGAATTCCGGGGGGGAGCAGACTGAGGAATCGGAGGATGACGAGGTGACTGACCCAAGCTGGGTTGATATGCCGAGTGAAGACAGTGCTTCTGAGGCGGAGGCGAGTGCTGCACCAGAACAGGTTGTAAGAGGCAGTGGTGTGGCCAGAGGGAGAATCAGGGCCAGAGCTGGTGCATCAGCAGCAACTGTTTCACGTAGTGAAGCTCCCGTGGCGAGGCCTAGATGTTCGCAAGTCTGGAGGTTCTTTAAAGAAAGTGAGGATGACCGACGGACTGTGGTGTGCAACCTGTGCCACACCAGGATCAGCAGGGGTGCCACCACTACTAGCCTAACCACCACCAGCATGCGCAGGCATATGAGTGCTAAACATCCCACTCAATGGAACCAAGGCCGTTCACCACCTCCTGCGGGTCACACCACTGCTCCTTCCCCTGTGTCAATCGCTGCCTCTGCTAGTCAACCCCCTGCCCAGGACCCCGGCACGAGCGCCTCCCGCCGGAAAACCACACCTTCGCCTCCACGATCCTCCACAGTGTCCACCAATGTGTCCCAGCGCAGCGTTCAGCTGTCTTTACAGCAGACGCTGGAGCGCAAGAGGAAATACAGTTCCACCCACATGCCCAAGCCCTCAACGTCCACATCTCCAAATTGCTTAGCCTGGAGATGCTGCCCTATAGGCTGGTAGAGACCGAGGCCTTTTTGCAATCTCATGGCGGTGGCTGCCCCTCGGTATTCGGTCCCCAGCCGCCACTATTTTTCCGGATGTGCCGTCCCAGCCCTACACCAGCACGTGTCACAGAACATCATCCGTGCCCTGACCAACGCTGTTTCTGAGAAGGTCCACCTAACCACAGACACGTGGACAAGTGCTGCCGGGCAGGGACACTATATCTCACTGACGGCACATTGGGTTAACTTGGTGGAGGCTGGGACCGAGAATGACCCTGGGGCCGCTCATGTACTGCCCACATCGAGGATTGCGGGGCCTACCTCGGTCACGGTCTCTCAGACGTACTATGCCTCCTCCTCCGACCCCTCCTCCTCCACCGAATTACCATCCGTGGGCACGGCGCCTGCAGTCGGTAGCTCTAGGCGCAGCAGCAGTGCCGTGGGAAAGCGGCAGCAGGCAGTGCTCAAACTGCTGAGCTTAGGTGACAAAAGGCACACCGCCCAAGAGCTGTTACAGGGCATCACGGCGCAGACCGATCTGTGGCTGGCACTGCTGAACCTCAAGCCAGGCATGGTTGTGTGTGACAACGGGCGTAACCTGGTGGCGGCTCTGCAACTCGGCAGACTGACACATGTGCCATGCCTGGCCCACGTGTTCAATCTCATAGTTCAGCGGTTCCTCAAGACATACTCCAATCTGTCTGATTTGCTCACCAAGGTGCGCCGCATCTGTGCGCATTTCCGCAAGTCCACCACAGATGCTGCCACTCTCAGGGCAGCGCAGCGCCGCCTACAACTGCCCGCTCACCGACTGTTGTGCGACGTGCCCACGAGATGGAATTCGACATTAAACATGTTATCCAGAGTTTACCAGCAGCGCAGAGCGATTGTAGACTGCCAGATGTCAACTTCCACCAGAACTGGTAGTCTGGTCAGTCAGATTCCTCAAGTCTGCAATGAGGAGTGGACGTGGATGTCTGATATCTGCCAGGTGTTGACCAACTTTGAGGAGTCAACACAGATGGTCAGCGGCGATGCCGCCATTATCAGCCTCACCATTCCGCTGCTTTGCCTGTTGAAAACTCACTGCTCAGCATCAAGTCGGATGCTTTGCGCTTGTCACAAGAGACGGTGGAGGAAGATACGTCGCTTGATAGCCAGAGCACCCTCCGGTCTGTTTCTCAGCGCCTATCGGACGAGGGGGATGAGGATGAGGAGGAAGAGGAGGAGAATGTCGGCGAGACAGTAGAGGGTACCAGTGCTCAGTCCTTAACTCTTGAGAGTGTATGGGCTGAAGAGGAGGACTTGGAGGAGGAGGAGGAGGAGGAAATGGAGAGCGCTGACAGGCTGACGCTTATTAAAATGAACAAAGCATGGATTTCACCGGAATTCAAATCTCCTCCGGGGGAAAGCAGCTAAAGATTTAAATAACTTATGTATCCGATTCCTCTTCTCTACTCCTCCTACTCCTCCTCCTCCTCCATATCGCCTTTGCCTAACGCTGACCAAAAAAACGCCATTTTTCAGAGGTCCAACTGTCACTCTTTTACCACAATTTTTCTGGAGGTCCACCTACAGGCCCTCTGTCCAAACAATTTTTCCGGAGGTCCACCTACAGGCCCTCTGTCCAAACAATTTTTCTGGAGGTCCACCTACAGGCCCTCTGTCCAAACAATTTTTCCGGAGGTCCACCTACAGGCCCTCTCTCCAAACAATTTTTCCGCAGGTCCACCTACAGGCCCTCTCTCCAAACAATTTTTCCAGAGGTCCACCTACAGGCCCTCTCTCCAAACAATTTTTCCGGAGGTCCACATACAGGCCCTCTCTCCAAACTATTTTTCCGGAGGTCCACCTACAGGCCCTCTCTCCAAACAATTTTTCCGCAGGTCCACCTACAGGCCCTCTCTCCAAACAATTTTTCCGGAGGTCCACCTACAGGCCCTCTCTCCAATTCCAGTTTCCAGTTTTATTTGCGCAAACTGCGTAAATTTTTATTTTTGGGATAGGTTTGAAAAATAATATTACCTGCGTATGTATATTGCCCAACATTGGATACGGTAGCAAGTAGAAGACCAAACACATGCTGCCCACAGGGTTCCGCAAATTCCTGGTCCACAATGTCAAGGAGCTCGAGGTTCTGTTGATGAGCAACAAGTCCTTCTGTGCTGAAATCGCCCACAACGTCTCCATCTAAGAACCTAAAGACCATTGTGGAGAGAGTGGCACAGCTCGCCATCAAAGTGACGAACCCCAACGCCAGACTGCGCAGAGAAGATAACGAATAAATATCTCTGTGGTTATTTTTGCTAAATAAAAGTTAAATAAACACAAAAAAAAATTGATCTGTTCCTGTGCCTGATCCACCCAAGTTGAATCTGTCCCATCATGAGAAAGTCCCCCCAAGGAGTCCCCACTGTAACTTGCTTGCCATACAACTACCTCACCCCCCGACACCTGTGTCTCGCCATTGTCCACCACCTCCTCAGACAACACTGGTAAATCCACACTGTCAGCACACGGAAACAGCAAAAGGTCTTGCGAATTGGGGCAGAGAATGTTGTGGGCTGGCACATCAGAGAAGGGGTGACTATGGGGCTCCAGGGAGTACGTGACCACATGCAATATCCATTTAAAAGTCATGCCACAATTGATCGAGCTCATAATTGACAATTGTACCGGTTGATGCTAAATTTTTAAGTTGGGGTCCTGCGTCGTCATTCTAAATACATCCGGCTGTTATCACCACCACACACGCTAGCCCAGGGGGCACTCCTCTGGCTCTTCCAGCGAAACCTCCTTCCCCCCAGCCTGCCCCCCACCTACAGGCCCTCTCTCCAAACAATTTACCCGGATAGGGGACGTATTAGATATTGTACTGATGTTTTTTTTTGTTCTTCTTTTAATTGCCTCCTGACCTGTGATAGGCAGAGCATGGACACGTCCCCTTAGCTGCAGTGGGAAAGACACTCCCCTGGCCAGAGCAAGCTCTTTTTCCGTTTTCCGTGGTCGAAAAATCCATGAAATATAAGGTCCCAAGATAGGGGACGTATACAGTATTAAACTGAGAAGAATCGATACCATACCAGTTGATGCAACAGTTTTTCCAAATCCATTCCGGCTGTTGTCACCACCACACACGCTAGCCCAGGGGGCACTCCTCTGGCTCTTCCAGCAAAACCTCCTTCCCCCCAGCCTGCCCCCACCTACAGGCCCTCTCTCCAAACAATTTACCCGGGTAGGGGACGTATTAGATATTGTACTGATTTTTTTTTGGTTCTTCTTTTAATTGCCTCCTGCAATAGACGGGAATCAAACCCGGGTCAACTGCTTGGGAAGCAGCTATGCTCACCACTTTACCACCAACAGCCACAGCAACTGATAAGAACAGATACTAAACTTGATGTCAGCTGCAGTGCCAGCATGAGCAGTGGTGTCACCTGCAGGCGGTGATGGACCTTCATTGCACCTAGTCGGGTGCTTCCCTAACATGTGATGGGTATTTGCCTCGCCTTTCTTGGTCTGGGTGAGCACAATTGCCATGAGGGTAACCACCAGGCTGTTGCCTGAGAATTTGGGGTAATGGTGGGATTAGGCAGCCTCAGAGGCATCCATGCATGCTGCCCCTGCTGTTTCCTGTCCATTTCCTTGGTGTTTCCATCATTTTCTGAGGTTTCCAGGTTTTCACCCAGCCTTCCCTAGGCAGAGCCTTGGTCCCCTGCAAAAATGCTCGAGTCTCCCATTGACTTCAATGGGGTTCGTTATTCGAAACGAGCACCTGAGCATCGGGAAAAGTTCAACTCGAATAACGAGCACCCGAGCATTTTAGTGCTCGCTCATCTCTACTGGACTGACATTGAATACATTTTTTCTAAATCTTTTTGTAAAATTTTGTACATTTTATGGTGGCCCAAAATAATTTATATGCCTAGCAATTTATTGCCCAGAATCCACATGGCCATGTGCTCTTATAGGAAATGTTAATTAAGTATTTTATGAAGCATCACAATCTGTCTTTAACCCTTTAATGACCGGGCAATTTTTCATTTTTTTCATATTCATTTTTAACTTCCAGCCTTCCCAAAGCCATAATGTTTTTATTTTTCCATTCACAAAGCTGTATGAGGGTTGTTTTTTTTGCAGGACAAGTTGTACATTCTATTGGCATCATTTACGGTTGCATACAATGTAATGGGAAACGGTAAAAAATTCCAAAACGGGTAGAATTATAAAAAAAAAAAAACAACTTTCACCACGTTTATAACGTTTTCTGTGCAGTAAAACTAACCTGTTACTTTCATTCACTGGGTCTCTACAATTACAACGGAACCACATATGTGTAGTTTTTCTTGTGTTTTACTACTGAAAAAAATAATTTTTTTCTTTTGTCAAAAAAGGGCGAATTAGTCGTTTTGATTTTTTTTTTCTGTTTCACCAATTGCCACATGTGATAAATATTTTTATATTTTAATAGTACTGGTGTTTTTGCACTTGGCAATACCCATGTTAATTTTTATTTTAATTTCTTGGAGAGGGGGGTGATTAGAAAATATAGGTATATAAGGTATCACTCTCTCAAGCAGGACAGCGAATATAGATTCTTTTTCAGACAACGTGGTTCAAGTACAAATGGTGTTTTATTTTGGCACTTTAGCACCAGCACAAACATAAACATAAACCAAAATAAACACCTGCCCGTCTGGGCTCTACCTAATACATATGTCGTCTCTACCTCACCTATAGAGTGCATTTCACAAACAGGGTATAAGGTTCCGACACTCAGAAGGTCAGCTCACCAGGCACAGTCCCACACAGGGGAGAGATCCGGCTTCACACAGCCTCGTGGCCCCCAGCCCTCCTGGCTGGGACCACACCAAGCCTCACAGGCTTCCCTGCCTCTAGGGTCACTTCCTCTCCTTCAGACTCATACACTGAGGGTTGGTTTATCCCTCATTGATTACAGTCCAGCTGGCCTCACCAGAGATCACCTCAGGTTAAAGGGAATACTTGTACTGAACGGGTGTGGACTAGGGGTGTGGACTGAGAGACTCCCACTACCAACCTTTCTCCCAGTCCAATGAAATCTTGTCCATGCAACTTTAACCCTTTTGTGACCGGGCCTAAAAATGGCCTGAATGTGCAGGCAACTTTTTGTAATTTTGTGCATGTGGTGGTTTAGTGACCCTAATTTTTTTTATTTGATTGACTACCAAAATAATTTTTGCAATTTTTTTTTACTTCACACTTTTTATATTTTTTAGGTTTAATTTGAAGGAAAACTGCTAATTCTTATTAACAATAGTAATTCTTTTTAATTATAGCTTTTTATTTCTTAAATATTAAAACTGACACAAAAATTAATTATTACAACGGGTTCCCTATTTGGTGACAATCGTTTTGATATATAACATGTATAGGTTTTTTTGAACGGAGCGAATATGGTGACCGTTTCCATTGGCAACTGCATTTTAAATTAATTTTTATTATTTTTTTTTTACTTATATATTAATTTATTTTTGGCACATAATATGTCCCCCAGGAGGACATTAAAAGACCTCTGGAGGAGATTGACTTTTTAACACTTTTTTTTTCACTGTTTCCACTATAACTGTGGCATTAGACACAGGCAAAGCTGATCAGGATCTCCTTAGACCCTGCAGCACTGCTCTTGGACCGAGACATCCAGCAGTCACGTACTGTAAGGTATCGGCTGGAATGCTGTAAGGTACCGCTCTCCTCCAGGATAGGAGAAGGCAGAAGCTAGATTTCAGATGCTTTAATCCCAGCGCTGCCTGAACGTTTATGTATGTGCTATCTGCACATGTATGGCATTGAGAAGAGGTTAAACTAAAAGATCTCCAGCAAGCTATGCCTTGCTGAAGCAGCACCATTTGTGTCCCACTGGTTTTCAATGTCTCCCAGATGCTCGCCTATGCAACGGTGCAGTTCCCGTCTGGTCTTGCCTATATATTCCTTTTGGCAATCACAAGTTATTTTGTAAATCACCCCACGGGTACGGCAATTGACAAAACCGTTGCCCGGCAACCCTGTCATTGAAAGAGGTGTGCACATCGGCACGTCCTCATGCGGTGACATCATCTATGCATCACCTGCATCATGACGTCGAGAGCCAGGCCTCATTCTGGGGCCGCTCCACAGTTTAAAACTGTGGCGTACCCGGCGTCTTCCCCTGGCTATCATCTGCTTGCACCCATCATTCGGCCCCTCTCTACTGGGGTTGCTGGTCTTTTATCCCGGTACCAACTCCCCCTTTTTTCACCTGCTGTTGTGTTTCTTTATTAGGGGCTAGCCTTATGCCATACGTAATCCGATTACAGCAGCGAAGTGCGGATTTAATTTATCTTAATCCGCACCACTGTTCTATAGTACATATTTAAGTACTGGTTGTACATGCCATTTTTCTGGTTTTCTCCCCTGATGAGCTTTTTCTGTATCATATGCGAAACATGCATGTAGGGAAAAGCAGGATAGGGCGTACTATGGCCTTTTATCTAGGGTAAGGTTCCGGACGGGGTCGTCCTTTATCAGGGAGGGTGCTCTGTGGCTAGGCTATCAGGGCCAGAATAGCACCCCCCAGGGACAGCTGCTGCATCTGCCACCTGAACAATCGATGTATTCCAGAACCTGACGTCAGAGGTTTTTGAGTCATTTGTGCTGTGCACCTTTGTCTTTTGATTTATTTGATTTATTATTGTTAATGTCTATGTCATTATTTTCTAGTCATCTTAAGGGCTATCTTTTTAGTACATTAATAATATTAAAGGTTATGTTTTATTGATACCTAATATACACTGGATTGCCTCTATGTAGTTAATTGAATTCCAGGTATTCCCTCACGTTCAATCATATCATCCTCCCTTTTTTTGTGTTTGGGTTCACCTTCCACCAGAAGAGTGACCCTAAACATATTGCTGAAGTTACACTGGAGTGGTTTATAGTGCTGTACATTAATGCTGCCTATCTGACGTAGTTGGAGTTGGAGCAGTTTTGCCTGGAAGAATAGACAGAATTCCATAGATAATCTAATAGATTCATATGCTAGGAGAATTGCATCAGTTATTGCAGCAAAACTTGGCCACACAATGTATTGACATTCAGGGGGGTGAATACTTATGTACATTAAAGCACTTTGGCCCTGATTTCTCATACCATCACTCCAGAATTCTGGTATCAAAAAGTCGCAAAATAGGGCTTTTGAGACTTTTTTGCACTCCCGTGCGCAAAACTTATGCAATTGCTTTTTTGCGCAAAATTTTGCGACTTTTTGCATGTGTACACCACTCACTCCAGTTTTGTAATATGGTTGGAAACGCGGGTGTGGTTATCTATGTTAATGAGTTTCACTCCAGATTTATCATTGACACTTTTTTCAAAAAGTCGCAAAATAGTCGCAATCTCACTCCAGGAGGAGGGTGGAGTAGGAAAAGTAGAGGAGCTTCTCTAGACAAAAGTGTTAGGTTTAAGGACAAGACACATTTATCAAACAACCTGTGACATTTGATAAATGTGGCAGAAAGTACTCCAACACAGACTCAAGCAAAACTGACTTATATCACATAATAGATACATATGCTAGGAGAATTGCATCTGTTATTGCAGCAAAAGATGGCCTCACAATGTTTTAACATTTGACAGGGAGCTCATTGTCTGTTGTCTTAGTTATTGTTTGCATCACACAGCTGGTCCGCAACATGTGGGCACTAGCCGTATGCTCACCGCATTGCGGATGTGGACCCATTCACTTGAATGGATCCGCGATTCAGAAGGTGTGGTGCAGAAAGTAGGCATGGAACCTCACGGAAGTACTACAGAGTGCTTCCGTGGGCTTTCTCTCCATGCCTCCACACCGCAAAAAATAGAACATGTTTTATTGCGACGCGGATAGATCAGGGACCTATTCAAGTTGAATGGGTCTGGATCCGCCTGCGGAATCCTCATGGATGTTGTAAACAATTGCGCTCTCCAATGTACGGAACGCCAGAGCAATGGCCATGTGCATGAACCCTTAGAGCTTTTTTCCCAGTTTCCCACTTTGTCTACCACTACTGAAAGTGGTAGACTTAAGCCTCCGTGTACGTGCTCAAATCTGTGTGAAGGTGGTCAGTGATGCATGCATGAAGCTGTCCATGCATGAAGCTGTCCGTGTGCCATCCGTGTTTCACTGACACTGAACAGCTGAAAAATAATTTTCAAAGCATCTCTTCCTAGTGATCCGTCAAACACAGATGCAACATGGAGGGCATGCTTGGAGAGAGAGGGAAGTCTGTCAGTCACTTCTTTCCTTGAGTACAGCTTCTTGTTTTAGGTCACTGATTTCCCTCTTTTCCTTTATCCCGTCCACAGCAGCTCCCTTTCAGCATTTTTGCACAGATCTACCCTTATTCTTGGTGTTTGAGGTGAACAGCAAGTCTTTGTAAAGTTACCACAAAAGTGGTTGATCTGTGGCCAGTGATCAAGGTCATTTTAACCATGTAATATCCTTGCATACTTAACACCAAAAAATACAGCTCCTATTGAAATCAGTAATAAATCAATTTTCATAAGCCCCCCGCCCCCACCATAGTGGTAGCTTCACATGTTTAACATTATGTTTAAAAAAAAAATTGAGGTCTCTTTACCTTACAAAATAGGCATAATCATTTCTAATCTGCAATTTTCTAGAAAATTTGGTAGCTTTCTAATAATTTTTGTTTTATCCAAAAATGTATACATACAGTACAGTATAATTATACATTGCAATATCCCAATACATGCTTGTTTTAGGAATCACTTCCTTTGCATTTAATTTTACAAGACAGGGCAAGTCATCCGAAATCTCTAAAGTTTTCATAATAAGGATGGCACAGTTTCTCCTGCCGTTAAAGGGGTTGTCCAAGTTATTCTTTTATTCTTTATATTTTTGTATCTAAATATAAGTAATGTATTTTCAATTGATTACCTTTTTCTACAGTGGCCCCTTTCTAATATGACCTGTGACATCAGCTTCTTTGCCTGCGGTGATGACATTCCATGCACCAGCCTAGGGCTGCAGGAGGGAGTGGCCCTGTCTTGTACCGAATGTTACTGAAGTCTTATCTGTGTGCTCTTGTGCATGGGTCATCACTACTGATGCCTGTAGGCTTAGCTGTCCTGTCCTGCTCAAAGAGACTTGCTTGCCAGCTGCCAGTTTATATGGGCCATAGGAACATCAACAGTAAGGTCCGAAAAGTGCATGGAGACTGTTGCGCAAAGTCGTGTCCCCTGCACGTTACTGAAGGCAGAATGGCTTAGCATTAGCTTTTATAACCCAATAAGCAGAAGAGGAATTCCAGTCACAGTGAACGCTAACAGGGTGGGGGAGGAAACAGGTGAAACTTTGCCTGTATAAATGGAAGAAGCAGCAAGGTGTCAGTGGCCAGGAGAGCAAACGGAAGAAAGAATGTCTGTGTGAGGTCAGTAACTACTGGAAAGAGCTGTAGCATGAAAAGAGTCATCTGTGTCAGCAAAGAGAACCAACTGCAGGGGGAGGGGTAAGGCAGTCTTAGCTGACACTCCCAAATATTCATGAGAAGAACGTCACAGAATGTTGCTACATGCTCCCACAGCTCTGCAACTGCATGTAAACAAAGGGGCCTCATTTGCTAGACCTCAGTTATCTAATGTATATATCACTGATGACCAAGTTTGCAGAGTGTCATTTTTTTCTGTAACTCGGACAACCTCTTTAAAGTAATATTCTCGTTCAGCAAATTAAGCTTATTGTTTGTATATTGGAAAGTTATGCCCTTTTTTTTATATACTTGCAATTCTTCATGGTTTTCAAGATATCTGTTTACTTCCAGTGAAAGAAAATTATCTCAGTCATAGCCAAGTGATGAGCTTGTTACAAGACCCATCTCAGATACACATACCATAGATGTAGCCTGATGATTTTAGATATAATAAAAGAAAAACATTACATTTAAATGTCTTTTTGTTTTAGATAACAACTAGCCTTAATACGACTACAGCATCTGTGTTGCAGTTTTCTATTGGTAAGTCTATTTTTCTATATGATCTGTCAGCTAAATTACACAGTGAGAGTTCCATATAACACTGATTGGTTGCCTGACATGTAACATGTATTTGCATCCTAAAGATTCATGTATCACATGTTATCTTCAGGGCAGCCTTATGCCAGTTGTCTGTAATTTGTTAAGTCTTGTACTCTGCCATTTGAATTAAAATTGTGTGCGAACAGATACATTTCTCATTACTTACGCCATTTTTCTGGTGGTGCACCAGCTGGTATAGATTTCAGATTCTGGTGCAGAGGGCTACCGAGAATGCTTACCAAAATGCCTAAAAGGCGTGTGTCAATTTTTTGTTAGAACCTCCAGTCTTGATATGTATATCTCCCCCAATAGGTTTACAGTTTGTGTTCTGCAGCTCTCTTGTCAGCTTTGCTGTATAGAATGGAACATATAAGCATAGTCATCGTATTATTAGTAAAATAGGAATAGATGTATTTTGGCCTTCAGGATGCAGTAATTTTTTTTCATCCCCACCTTTCAAGAAACATAACTTTTTATTTTTATATTGGCAAAGCTTTATTGTTATTGTCACATTTTATTCAGTTCAGGGAGGTAGGATGAACAAAAAGCAGCAATTGTTCTGTACGTTAGTCACTTTACAGGCTAAGCAACAGTTCTGGTAATTGCAAACACAGCAGTACTATTATATATGTTTTTTACATGACAAAGTGATTTGTGGACCATGTTGATGGTTTCTATACTGCAATATCTTTGTATTGCAATGTACTATGCTTGTTAGCATAACGGTGACAGGCATCCTATTAGACCCTGCAGGGCCTAATAGTTGGACTAAGATAGAAGACAAGGGGCTTTTTTTTTAGACCTCCTGACTGCCATAGAAACTCATTGGCAGCCTGTCATCATGTCTTGTTGGGACAAAAGGTAACAGAGGGAGCCCCCTCCATCTCTCCAACCACTTACTCTCAGTCAACTTCCAGTAATTTTAGCTGCCATAAAGTGCCCACATTCCGCTGCACAGTTTATATAGACAACTAAAGGCCTCCAGCAAGGATATTTAAAAAAATAGCTTCAACAGTTGCAAAAAATATATCTCTTCCAAAGACTTGCATCTAATAAATTAAATTAAAATTTACACCTTCCCTACATCCTCTGTACATGTTCGGCAGAATTAGGGTCTTTAACCACTTCATTACCAGAGCGTTTACCCACATTCCTTACCAGGCCAATTTTTCTGTGTTAGCAATGGGCCTATCTATTTCATTTGGACATTTTACACTATTGGTTTTTTTAGGAAAACTGAATGGAAATAGTTAGAGAAAATCCTGGACATTTAACCCCTCAGATGATGTGGCCAATTGTGACTGCGTCATCTGAAGAGTCCTGCATGTACGTCATTTGCTTTAAATGAATGTATGTAATGGGCTAACTGGCTGAGCTTGCTCCATATACAGTGGGTGCTGACTGAATAATACAGCAGACACCTACCAACAGTGACTGGAATTGGAGATCACTCAGATCTTGGCCATTTAAACTCTCAGATGCCACAGTCAATAGTGACATTGTGGTTAGAAAAAAGAAGGGGTTCCCTCTGTCCTCAGATTGGTGCCCCCGCAGTGAAATCATAGATCTTCAGGTTTTGTCATAGTGAACTGCCCACAAGGTCTTGCCCAGGGCAAAGAAAAAGTGCAAAGTAATCTATTGCAGTCTTTAGTACAAGTGATCAGGAGATTCCATAGTTAAGTCCCCTAAGGGGACTAAAAAGGATAGTAAAAAAAAGTTTTAAAAAATTTAAAAAAAATAAAATCTTAAAAATATAATTAATTCCGTAAAAATGTACAATTTTCTATTTTTTGGTCACCTCTCCCCCCCCAAAAAAAAAGTAAAATGTGATTAAAACATTTCATGTACCCTGAAATGGTACAAATAGACACAGCAGATCGTCCTAAAAAACAGCCCTCATTCAGCCCTCATTAAATAGTTCTTAGACAGAAATATATAAAAAGTGTCAGAATATGGTGATACAAAGAAAATTTGGATTTTTTAAAGGCTTTTTTAAGTAGTAAAACATAAAACAATTATACAAATTGGTATTGTTGTAATCATACTCACTATGCACTAAAAAGATCATCACTGCACTAACAAAACCCAAAACATTTTTGGCAGAATGTTTTTTTCAATTTTGCCCAACAAATAATTTTTTTTACATTTTCCAATACAAGATATGGTAAATTAAATTGAGCCTTTAAAATGCAACTTTTCCCTGTAGAAAGTAAGCCCTCATATGGCTATGTGAAAAGAGAATTTTAAAAAAAAGTTGTGGTTTTTGAAGGGCAGGGAGAAAAAAACATAAATGCAAAAACAAAAATTGGCATGGTGCTTAAAGGATATCTGTCAGCAGATATCTCTATACATGTGTTCCACAATGGGCCGTTGTAATGTGCAATGTGCTGGTTTTTTATTTTGGTGGGATGGGTCAAATTACATAAAAATGAAAAAATATTGCATAATGTTACACTTATGTGTTTTAGTTACCAAATGTGTTGCTTGAAATAACTAATAGTTAACTAATGGTGGTTTTGCAGTAATGCAGAATTGTGCTAATTAAAATAGCAGGAGATGTCTTAATCTTCCTCATTATGTGACTATTCATTCTGCTGCATAGAATCATGTACAGTTTCATCATTCATGCTGCATGAATGTATTTGACGAACTAAAGAGGAGGTTGATTGGTTCTGAACGTGACTCTTCTAAGTAATATAAATGAATATGATTAAAATTTGGAGCCCTGGTGTGGAGAATGGTAGAAATGTGGACGGCAGATGTTCATTTAATGGAACACAAACAGTGGAAGCAGATGGGCTCAAAATAATAATAAATTGATATATCAACACAAACCTTATATTTATTGTGTTCAATATAAACACATATATATAATATTTTAAAGCACTATTTCCTGACTGATACACGGACAATCTATTATTCTATGGTCTAAGGCTAGGGCTACACGGCGACAGTTGTCGCGAGACACCCGTCGCAGCCAGGATCCCTGAGTAGCGGGGATCCCATAGAAAGGAACGGGATCGCCACGGCAGTCGCAAGAAATCCAACACGATTGGATTTCTTGCGACTGCCGCGGTGATCCCATACATTTCTATGGGTTCCCCGCTACTCAGGAATCCTGGCTGCGACGGGTGTCGCACGAAAACTGTCGCCGTGTAGCCCTAGCCTTATAGCTGGATATCTATTACAGAACTGGGGCCTTTGTTAATGCCATGACTGAAATGACAACTCATTAGTGCCCTCTAATTGCATTGTGGGGGTACTGACTTCTCTCTAACACTTTGGATACCGAGGTTTTTTCATTTTTGCGTCTTCATTTTTCTTCTATATTTTCCTTGAGACTTAACTTTTTTTTCCACTCACATATCCATATGAGGGCTTATTTTTATGAGAAAAGTTGTACTTTCCAAGGCCACCATTTAATATGGCATACAATGTAGTGGGAAATGGTGTGGAATTGGAAAAAAACTCCACTGATTTTGTCCTTATGGCATTCCCTTTGTGGCAAAACTGACATGTGCTCTGGGTCAGTATGATTACAACGATACTACATATATCTGGGATTTTCTGTCAAAATAGTGTAAAAATAAATTAAAACGTTTTTTGTTACATCACCATATTCTGATCCGCATAACTTTTTTATAGTTATACAGTGCCTTGCGAAAGTATTCGGCTCCCTGGAACTTTTCAACCTTTTGCCACATTTCAGGCTTCAAACAAAAAGATATAACATTTTAAATTTTGGTGAAGAATCAACAACAAGTGGGTCACAATTGTGAAGTGGAACGAAATTTATTGGATCATTTAAACTTTTTTTGTAATAATAAAACTGAAAAGTTGGGCGTGCAAAATTATTCAGCCCCCTTGCATTAATACTTTGTTGTGCCACCTTTTGCTGCGATTACAGCTGCAAGTTGCTTGGGGTATGTCTCTATTAGAGATGAGCGAGCACTAAAATGCTCGGGTGCTCGTTATTCGAGTCGAACTTTTCCCAATGCTCGGGTGCTCGTTTCGAATAACGAACCCCATTGAAGTCAATGGGAGACTCGAGCATTTTTGCAGGGGACCAAGGCTCTGCCTAGGGAAGGCTGGGTGAAAACCTGGAAACCTCAGAAAATGATGGAAACACCACGGAAATGGACAGGAAACAGCAGGGACAGCATGCATGGATGCCTCTGAGGCTGCCTAATCCCACCATTACCCCAAATTCTCCCAGTGGGGCATGTGTGGTATCGATTCTTCTCAGTTTAAAATCGTATACGTCCCCTATCTTGGGACCATATATTTCATGGATTTTTCGAACACGGAAAAGGAAAAAGAGCTTGCTCTGGCCAGGGAAGTGTCTTTTCTACTGCAGCTAAGGGGACGTGTCCATGCTCTGCCTATCACAGGTCAGGAGCCAATTAAAAGAGGAAGAAACAAAAATCAGTATAATATCTAATACGTCCCCTATCCGGGTAAATTGTTTGGAGAAAGGGCCTGTAGGTGGGGGGCAGGCTGGGGGGAAGGAGTTTGAGCTGGAAGAGCCAGAGGAGTGCCCCCTGGGCTAGCGTGTGTGGTGGTGACAACACCCGGATGGATTTGGAAAAACTGTAGCATCAACCGGTACGGTATGTATTCTTCTGAGTTTAATACCGTATACGGCACCTATCCGGAAAAATAGTTTGGAGAAAGAGAGGAAAATGACGTATTTTTAAAAGTGACGTTCAGTATAGATCAAGTGTGGTATGTGTTCTATGTATACTACTCAGTTTAATACCGTATATGGCAGCTATCCAGAAAAATAGTTTGGAGAGAGAGAAAGATAGGAAAAAGACGTACATTGTTTGGAGAGAGGGCCGGTAGGTGGGGGGGCAGGCTTGGGGGAAGGAGGTTGAGCTGGAAGAGCCAGAGGAGTGTCCCCTGGGCTAGCGTGTGTGGTGGTGACAACAGCCGGATGTAGTTAGAATGACGACGCAGGACCCCAACTTAAAAATTTAGCATCAACCGGTACAATTGTCAATTATGAGCTCGATCAAGTGTGGCATGACTTTTTAGATGGAGATTGCATGTGGTCACGTACTCCCTGGTACCCCATAGTCACCCCTTCTCTGATGTGCTACCCCAGAACATTCTCTGCCCCAATTCGCAAGACCTTTTGCAGTCTCAGTGTGCTGACAGTGGGGATTTACCAGTGTTGTCTGAGGAGGTGGTGGACAATGGCGAGACACAGGTGTCGGGGGTTGAGGTAGTTGTATGGGAAGCAAGTTACAGTGGGGACTCCTTGGGGGGACTTTCTCATGATGGGACAGATTCAACTTGGGTGGATCAGGCACAGGAACAGATCAAATTTTTTTTTTTTTTGTGTTTATTTAACTTTTATTTAGCACAAATAACCACAGAGATATTTATTTGTTATCTTCGCTGCGCAGTCTTGCGTTGGGGTTCGTCACTTTGATGGCGAGCTGTGCCGCTCTTTCCACAATGGTCTTTAGGTTCTTTGAGGAGACGTTGTGGGCGATTTCTGCACAGAAGCACTTGTTGCTCATCAACAGAACCTCGAGCTCCTTGACATTGTGGACCAGGAATTTGCGGAACCCTGTGGGCAGCATGTGTTTGTTCTTCTTGTTGCTACCGTACCCAATGTTGGGCAATATAGATACGCAGGTAATATTATTTTTCACACCTATCCCAAAAAAAAATTTACGCAGTTTGCGCAAATAAAACTGAAAACTGGAACTGGAAAGAGGGCCTGTAGGTGGACCTCCGGAAAAATTGTTTAGAGAGAGGGCCTGTAGATGGACCTCCGGAAAAATTGTCTGGAGAGAGGGCCTGTAGGTGGACCTCCGGAAAAATTGTTTAGAGCGAGGGCCTGTCGGTGGACCTCCGGAAAAATTGTTTAGAGAGAGGGCCTGTAGATGGACCTCCGGAAAAATTCTTAGAGAGGGCCTGTAGGTGGACCTCCGGAAAAATTGTGGTAAAAGAGTGCCAGTTGGACCTCTAAAAAATTTAGCTTTTTGGGTCAGCGTTAGGCAAAGACGACAAGGAGTAGGAGGAGTAGAGAAGAGGAATTGGATACATAAGTAATGTTAATCTTTAGCTGCTTTCCCCCGGAGGAGATTTGAATTCCGGTGAAATCCAGGCTTTGTTCATTTTAATAAGTGTCAGCCTGTCAGCGCTGTCAGTTGACAGGCGTATACGCTTATCAGTGATGACGCCACCAGCTGCACTGAATACCCGCTCTGACAACACGCTAGCGGCAGGGCAGGCCAGCACCTCCAAGGCGTACAGCGCCAGTTCAGGCCACGTGTCCAGCTTTGAAACCCAGTAGTTGTATGGAGCAGAGTGATCGGTCCAGACGTTGGTATGGTCAGCTAGGTACTCCCTCACCATCTTTCTGTACAGCTCCCCCCTACTCTGCCTAGACTGGGGACAGGTGACAGTGTCTTGCTGGGGTGACATAAAACTGGCAAAGGCCTTGGAGAGCGTTCCCCTGCCAGTGCTGGACAAGCTACCTGCTCGCCTCCTCTCCCCCGCTACTTGGCCCACAGAACCACGCCCTCTGCCGCTAGCGGCGTCAGATGGGAAGGATTGTTTCAGCTTGTGCACCAGGGCCTGTTGGTTGATATTGATTCACTCTTTAAGAAGGACTGAGCATTGGTACCCTCTTCTGTCTCGCCGACATTCTCCTCCTCATCCCCCTCCTCCGATACGTGCTGAGAAACAGACTGGAGGGTGCTCTGGCTATCAAGCGATGTATCTTCCTCCACCGTCTCTTGTGATAAGCGCAAAGCATCCGACTTCATGCTGAGCAGTGAGTTTTTCAACAGGCAAAGCAGTGGGATGGTGAGGCTGATAATGGCGGCATCGCCGCTTACCATCTGTGTTGACTCCTCAAAGTTGGTCAACACCTGGCAGATATCAGACATCCACGTCCACTCCTCATTGTAGACTTGAGGAATCTGACTGACCTGACTACCAGTTCTGGTGGAAGTTGACATCTAGCAGTCTACAATTGCTCTGCGCTGCTGGTAAACTCTGGATAACATGTTTAATGTCAAATTCCATCTTGTGGGCACGTCGCACAACAGTCGGTAAGCGGGCAGTTGTAGGCGGAGCTGCCCTGAGAGTGGCAGCATCTGTGGTCGACTTGCGGAAATGCGCACAGATGCGGCGCACCTTGGTGAGCAAATCAGACAGATTGGGGTATGTCTTGAGGAACCGCTGAACTATGAGATTGAACACGTGGCCCAGGCATGGCACATGTGTCAGTCTGCTGAGTTGCAGAGCCGCCACCAGGTTACACCCGTTGTCACACACAACCATGCCTGGCTTGAGGTTCAGCGGTGCAAGCCACAGATCGGTCTGCGCCGTGATGCCCTGTAACAGCTCTTGGGTGGTGTGCCTTTTGTCACCTAAGCTCAGCAGTTTGAGCACCGCCTGCTGGCGCTTACCCACGGCACTGCTGCTGCACCTAGAGCTACCGACTGAAGGCGCCGTGCCCACGGATGGTAATTCGGAGGAGGAGGTGGAGGAGGAGGAGAGGTCGGAGGAGGAGGCATAGATCTGAGAGACCGTGACAGAGGTAGGCCCCGTGGGTGGAACTGTATTTCCTCTTGCGCTCCAGCGTATGCTGTAAAGACAGCTGAACGCTGCGCAGGGACACATTGGTGGACGCTGTGGAGGATCGTGGAGGCAAAGGTGTGGTTTTCCGGCGGGAGGGGCTCGTGCCGGGGTCCTGGGCAGGGGGTTGACTAGCAGAGGCAGCGAGTGACAAAGGAGAAGGAGCAGTGGTGGGACCCGCAGGAGGTGAACGGCCTTGGTTCCATTGAGTGGGGTGTTTAGCACTCATATGCCTGCACATGCTGGTGGGGGTTAGGCTAGTAGTGGTGGCACCCCTTCTGATCCTGGTGTGGCACAGGTTGCACACCACAGTCCGTCGGTCATCCTCACTTTCTTTAAAGAACCTCCAGACTTGCGAACATCTAGGCCTCGCCACGGGAGCTTCACTACGTGAAACAGTTGCTGCTGATGCACCAGCTCTGGCCCTGCTTCTCCCTCTGGCCACACCACTGCCTCTTACAACCTGTTCTGGTGCAGCACTCGCCTCCGACAACAACTTCACCACTGTCTGAAAACCGTGTCTCCTCATCGTCCGACACCTCTTTACACACTTCTTCCACTAAGTTAACAATGTAATCATCATCACCCACAGACTGCGACAGTTGGAAAACTTGGGCATCGGGAACGAGGTCAGCAGCAACCTGAGAAGTGGTTTGTGACTCTGGGAAGGGTCCAGAAAACAGTTCCTGAGAGTATGCCGGATCGCATTCCAAATTTTCGTGGGAGGGGGCAGACTGGGGGGAAGGAGGTTGAGGTGGAGGAGCCAGAGGAGTGCTCCCTTGGGTAACGTGGGTGGACTGCGTGGAAGACTGACTGGTGGACGAATTACTTGAAGCATTGTCCGCAATCCACAACATCACCTGTTTTCACTGTTGTGGTTTCAACAGTCTTCTACCACGTGTCCCTGTAAGTTGAGACATGAAGCTAGGGAGTGTAGCTCTGCGGCGTTCCCCTGCTCCCTCATCAGCAGGTACTGTCTCACCCTGCCCAGGACCACGGCCTCTGCCCCCTGCGGTAATTGAATGCCCACGCCCACACCCTCGTCCTCGACCCTTAGCCCTGGGGTTCAACATTTTCTGTATATAAGTGTATTATATATACCAAAAAAAAAAAATGGGCCTGCTGTACTGAAACCCACAAACTTGTTCAATCTGAACAAGTTAATATATAGGTGGATAAGTTAGAGCAAAATTACGTATGTTATTACATACCGTGCAGTATGGAGCAATTACACTGAAACTATTAGATTAGGCAGACTTGGTCTGCTTAAGTGCAACCCAGACAAACGTCGCACAGAGATTTTTGTAATGTAGCTGTATCAGTGAGAGCAAAAGATCTTTTTTAATTACGTGACGTACAGAATGTGTCACCTGGACAGAAAATACGGATTGTGCTTTGTATATAGGTGGATAAGTTAGAGCTAAATTACATATGTTATTACGTACCGTGCAGTATGGAGCAATTACACTGAAACTATTAGATTAGGCAGACTTGGTCTGCTTAATTGCAACCCAGACAAATGTCGGCACAGAGATTTTTGTAATGTAGCTGTATCAGTGAGAACAAAAGACCTTTTTTAATTACGTGACGTACAGAAATGTGTCACTTGGACAGAAAATACGGATTGTGGTTTTGTGGTGACTGGACAGCTGAACTGTGACACACAGAATGGTTCCACACAGCTGTATGAAATGGATTTGTATCACTGAGATAAAACAACAAAAAAAACTATTTTTTTTTGTTTTTATTTTTTATGTTTTTTTATATATATATTTTTTTTAAACGTGACGTGCAGAAAATATCAGAGAGCAAACTCAGCCCCTGCTGACTGTGGCCCCATCACTGCCCCATAGACTCAATGTCGCACCAGACCTTTCTAATGTAGCTGTAATCAGTGAAGAGCAAAAGACCTTTTGCCCCCATCAGACCTCACATTGCCCCCATCAGACCTCACATCACGTCCCCCATCAGACCTCAGATCAATGCCCCCATCAGACCTCAGATCAGCCAACTGGACAGAAAATCACGATTTGTGCTTTGTGGTGACTAGACAGGCTGAACTGTGACACACAGAATGGTCCACACAAGCTGATGAAATGGATTTTGTATCACTGAGAAAACAACAAAAAAAAGTTTTTTTATATTTTTAAAATACGCATATATATATTTTTTAACGTGACGTGCAAAAATATAGAGAACAAACTCAGCCCTGCTGATGTGGCTATTTGACTGCAACCCAGACAAATGTCGCACAGAGATTTTTCTTGTAGCTGTATCAGTGAAAGCAAAAGACCTATTTGTACATATTACGTGACGACGTAGTCACCTGGACAGAAAATACGGATTGTGGTTTGTGGTGAGTGGACAGCTGAACTGTGACACACAGAATGGTTCCACACTGCTGTATGAATGGATTTGTATCACTGAGATAAAACAATAAAAAAAAATTGTTATATATCGCGATAGCTGCACTACTAGTGCCAGCCAGCCCAGAGACAAAAAAAAGTGTCTTGTAGCCCTTAGAAGGGCTGTTGGGTTCTTTTGATATCACTCCTGCCTAACAGAGAACTAAATCCAGGCCCTAACACTCTCCCTGAAATGCAGCAGATCTGTCCCTAACGACATCCAGACAGCATCTGAGCCAAGCACCGCGGGCAGTCACTAGTATATTCCAGGGTCACCTGATCAGGCCAGCCAACCCCTGCTATCGACATGTAAGGGCCCCACGTGATGCTGGGTGTACCGCAGAGTCTCCTGGCTTGTGATTGGCTGAGTTTATAGGCGCCAAAAATTCAAAATGCGGGAGATGCCATTTCCTCGAGCATGGAATACGTCCGAGCATCGAGCACTTACGAGT